>JBBBDQ010002104.1:592500-845000 GCA_037127315.1 Ascarosepion bandense
AAGTAAAAGAAAGAAAGGAAAGTATACCAAGAAGGCAAAGAAAAAGAGATATAGAAGAAAGAAAGAAAGAAAGAAAGAAAGAAGCCATGGTCAACGGAGAGAGAGAGAAAGAAAGAAAGAGAGAGATGAAGATGTTACAAAGGAGAATTAAAAAAAAGAAACGAAAGTACACCAAGAAGGCAAAGAAAGAAAGAAAGAAAGAAAGAAGCCATGGTAAACGGAGAGAGAGAGAAAGAAAGAAAGACAGAGATGAAGATAAGTTACGAAGGAGAAGTAAAAGAAAGAAAGGAAAGTACACCAAGAAGGCAAAGAAAGAAATAAAGAAAGAAAGAAAGAATCCATGGTCAACGGAGAAAGAGAGAAAGAAAGAAAGAAAGAGAGAGCTGAAGATAAGGAGAAGTAAAAGAACGAAAAGAAAGAGCGCCAAGAAGGGAAAGAAGGACTGAAAGGAACAAAGAAAGAAAGAAAAGAAAGAGGGACTCAAAGTCGGTCCTATATTTAGCGTTCCCGGAAACATGAATTACTTGAGGATTTGCATATTGCGGATGTACATTGTGGTGCCGTGGATATCGGCTCGAAAAAAGAAACCGGAAAACCGCGTTCAAATCCCAGTTAAATTTATTGTATTCACTTAAGCGCAGATGACACCGAGAAAGGTAATAATCCGTTACTTCCCTCCAGATATGGGTTAAATAGCAGGACCGATTGGGTTTTCTATCCTTGGTTAGCAACCAATCTACCGCATAAAATAATAACAGCCTAGTGCATGGAAATTTCTGGCCCTTCGATCATGACTCTTTCCGGACAAGCGAATATTACGTAGGATACTTAACTAACTGATATGCGGATTAGAGTCCTTGCCTTTTTATAGTTTTCCTCACAACATTTTGAACGCTGTGACCCGCGGCTTTTATCAGGCGTTTATCGATTGGCATAACTTTCGGAGCATTTAAAACCTAAACCCTTTCCACAGGCAGATTGTTATTGTTCTTACTATTCATTAATTTTTACAGTTTATCAACCTTTTTAAAGCCGAAGTATATTATTAGATTTTAGGAATTTTTAGAGAAAATAAATAATCAATTGATTAATAAATAATAATTTAACCCATACCTTGAGAAGAGCATGATTCATACATTTCCCAAAAGTCAGTCAGTCAGTCAAACAGTTACTTGCCTATGCGATACACGCTTGGGTGATCATGTCTCTTTCCTTTACTTTCTGCGGTAGACTGGTTGACAACGAAGGCTATAGAACCCAATCTGTCCGGCTGTTCAATTCTTTTATCCAGATCAGTCAGTTAAGTGCCATACGTGATACACGCCTGGGCGATCATGTCTCTTTCCATTACTTTCTGCGGTAGACTGGTTGACAACGAAGGCTATAGAACCCAATCTGTCCGGCTGTTCAATTCTTTTATCCAAATCAGTCAGTTAAATGCCATACGTGATACACGCTTGGGCGATCATGTCTCTTTCCATTACTTTCTGCGGTAGACTGGTTGACAACGAAGGCTATAGAACCCAATCTGTCTGGCTGTTCAATTCTTTTATCCAGATCAGTCAGTTAAATGCCATACGTGATACACGCTTGGGCGATCATGTCTCTTTCCATTACTTTCTGTGGTAAACTGGTTGACAACGAAGGCTATAGAACCCAATCTGTCCGGCTGTTCAATTCTTTTATCCAAATCAGTCAGTTAAATGCCATACGTGATACACGCTTGGGCGATCATGTCTCTTTCCATTACTTTCTGCGGTAGACTGGTTGACAACGAAGGCTATGGAACCCAATCTGTCTGGCTGTTCAATTCTTTTATCCAAATCAGTCAGTTAAGTGCCATACGTGATACACACTTGGGTGATCATGTCTTTCCATTACTTTCTGCGGTAGACTGGTTGACAACGAAGGCTATAGAACCCAATCTGTCCGGCTGTTCAATTCTTTTATCCAAATCAGTCAGTTAAATGCCATACGTGATACACGCTTGGGCGATCATGTCTCTTTCCATTACTTTCTGCGGTAGACTGGTTGACAACGAAGGCTATGGAACCCAATCTGTCTGGCTGTTCAATTCTTTTATCCAAATCAGTCAGTTAAGTGCCATACGTGATACACACTTGGGTGATCATGTCTTTCCATTACTTTCTGTGGTAGACTGGTTGACAACGGAGGCTATAGAACCCAATCTGTCCGGCTGTTCAATTCTTTTATCCAAATCAGTCAGTTAAATGCCATACGTGATACACGCTTGGGCGATCATGTCTCTTTCCATTACTTTCTGCGGTAGACTGGTTGACAACGAAGGCTATAGAACCCAATCTGTCCTGCTGTTCAATTCTTTTATCCAGATCAGTCAGTTAAGTGCCATACGTGATACACGCTTGTTCGATCATGTCTCTTTCCATAACTTTCTGTGGTAAACTGGTTGACAACGAAGGCTATGTTCTGCTGTTCAATTCTTTTATCCAGATCAGTCAGTTAAATGCCATACGTGATACACGCTTGGGCGATCATGTCTCTTTCCATTACTTTCTGTGGTAAACTGGTTGACAACGAAGGCTATAGAACCCAATCTGTCCGGCTGTTCAATTCTTTTATCCAAATCAGTCAGTTAAATGCCATACGTGATACACGCTTGGGCGATCATGTCTCTTTCCATTACTTTCTGCGGTAGACTGGTTGACAACGAAGGCTATAGAACCCAATCTCTCCTGCTGTTCAATTCTTTTATCCAGATCAGTCAGTTAAGTGCCATACGTGATACACGCTTGTTCGATCATGTCTCTTTCCATAACTTTCTGTGGTAAACTGGTTGACAACGAAGGCTATGTTCTGCTGTTCAATTCTTTTATCAAGATCAGTCAGTGAAGTGCCATACGTGATACATGCTTGGGCGATCATGTCTCTTTCCATTTCTTTCTATGATAGACCTGTTGACAATGAAGGCTAGAGAATCCAGTCTGTTCTGCTGTTCAATTCTTTTATCAAGATCAGTCAGTGAATGCCATTCGTGATACACGCTTGGCCGATCATGTGTTTTTCGATTCATCATTAACTAAGTAGATTATTTCCCCGCAATAAGTTGCTATTACTTCATGCGGTAGACTGGTTGCCAACTTCCTGTTTTTTGTTTTGTATGTAGCTTTTAATAAATTTTGTTTTGTATAATTTCTCCTAAGCCCTGATTCCCCATCCATTTTACTCAAGTTCACTACGTTATGAGTTGTTTCCCTCTGTTGCTCTTGCATTCCCTCTGTCCAGCGAGTATCAGATTTTCTAGGCCTTCTTTTTTCATAATGTATTATTACCTGGGATATGTGCATTGTGGTGCAGTGGATATTGTCTCGAAACCACAAACCGGTGAGCCGAGTTCAAATTCCAGTATAATTTCTCGCATTTACCCTTGGGAAAGGTATTAATCTGTCTCTTCCCTCCAGTTATGGGTTATATAATAGGATTGATTGGTTTCTATAGCCTTGGCTGGCAACCAGTCTACCGCAGAAAGCAATGGCAATTATACTGCAGGATAATCTTCTGCCCAATGAGCCATGTCTCTTTCGTGACATGATAGCCCAAGTGTCTATCACGTATGGCACTTAACTGACTGACTGAATATAATAGTTTGAGACATGATTAAGACTTCTACTGGACATAAAGTGGGGGATCGATTTTGAATTGTAATGAAGAAATAAACTGATCCCTCACTAATTACTACTTCATAATATAACACATTTCTTTCCCCCTCTAGCTATGAATCAAATAATAGTACAGATTGGGTTTCGAAGCCTTTGCTGGCAACCAGTCTACCGAAGAAATGATCGCCCAAAGCGTGTATCACGTATAACACACAACTGACTGACTCTTAACTGACTTTCACTGATATTTAGTATCAGTGAGTCAGTTAAGTGCCATGCGCGATACACGCTTGGGCGATCATGTCTCGAAAGAGACATGACTGACTGGGCAGAAGATTATCCTGCAGTAGTTTGCCATTGCTTTCTGCGGTAGACTGGTTGCCGACCAAGGCTATAGAACCCAATCTGTCCTGCTATTTGACTCATTGCTTAAGGGGAAAAAGATGTATTATATTATTAAGTAATAATTAGTGGGGGATCAGTTTATTACTTCATATCAATATAGAACTGATCCCCTACTTTATGTCCAGTAGTAGTCTTAATTATGTTTCCAACTATTATATTCAGTCAGTCAGTTAAGTGCCATACGTGATAGACGCTTGGGCGATCATGTCTCGAAAGAGACATGACTGACTGGGCAGAAGATTATCCTGCAGCAGGTTTCTGCGGTAGACTGGTTGCCGACCAAGTCTATAGAACCCAATCTGTCCTATTATTTAACCCATAACTGGAGGGAAGAGACGGATTAATACCTTTCCCAAGGGTATTTGCGCGTAAGTGAATGCAATGAATTCAGGACTTTTATACTAAATGTTTAGTATAAGAGTCCTTTTTGCTGTTTTCTCTAAAACTTCGTCTTTGCTAACGTGTTCAGGTCATGGTATCCTCTCCCTCTTTCTATCGCTTCAAGTCTCTTTATCTTTGATGAGACTGTCCAGCATTCACTTGCATACAGTAGAACAGATATTACGTAAAAGTTCAGTCCTCTTTTCTTTATTTCAAAAGTGGAGATCTTGTAAGGCTTGTATGGATTTCAGGAGTGTATATGGGTGAGTACAAATTTTAAGACACAGGTGTAAATGCTATTCGTATAAATTTCATTGATTTTTTTTTAATCATTTCACTCCAATCAAGGCGGTTCCGCCACTGATGTGCAAGGGGCTACATAAGAGTATTAAAGTTTTAGGCAGAAGGAGAGTGAAGACAAAGACGAACTAGCTACAGGGGGTGAAAGAGAAAGGACATGAGAAGGATGCGAACACAGGAGTGAAGACAGTTACGAAGAGAAATGAAAAGAACAAGATTTTCGGGGTGATGTGGAAAGGTCTGGAGTTAACTGAAAAAGAGATGGGAATTCACTTTGAATTTAAATTCTTGGAGGTTATAGCCGTCAGAAAAGCAAGTATATGGAAGGGAGTTCCACAGGCGAGAAGCGCGAGAAAAGAAACTGATGGCGAAGAATTGTCGCCTGCATTTGGTAGATTTAACTGTAAAAGGGGGGGACCTTGTTGTTAGTCTGGTTGCCCGAATAAATTATTGTGGAGGGGTCACCAGTAAGGCAAGTTCGTCAGAGCAGAAGCTATGAAAATATCTATAGAAACGACCGAGGGAAGCCACATCCCGCAGATGATAAAGTGGCTGGAGTCGAAATGTCAGGTAGGGACATTACAGATTCTCCTATGGAGCCTGTCGAGAACGCTGATACGAACAGCAGGGGCGCCTAACTAGATATGACAACAATATTCCATACACCGTCGGATGGCTGATTTGTTTATGTGCAAGATGGATTCAGGCACAAAAACTTCCTGACCCGGCACAGTGACCCAGCCTTCCTAGCAGTGGATTTAGCTATTGATTCAATGTAATATTAGGTTGCCCCCAAAGTTCATAAACACTTACATAAAATTGAAATTTTACTCGCCAAGTAATCTAAGGTCACTAGAAAACACTTGCAAAACATTAAAATTTTACTCGCAAAAACAACAAAATTTATTGCTCAAAAAAAAAAGACCATGATTTTCCAAAACTTTCTGCCATCGATTTGCAAGCTTTCGGATTTGGTCAAAGTACCATTCAGCCGGTTTCAAATCAAAGAATTCTTGACACGATTTCTCGACTTCATCAAACGAGTCGAATCGGCGGCCCTTCAGAAAGTGTTGCATTGACAGGCCGTAATCTGATGGAGCACAGTCAGGACCGTAGGCTGGATGTAGCTCTTAGTAAATTATATCTTCCATTCTCTCAAGCTCTTTTTTCATCAACTCCATCACCATCCTCGGTATCCTCATCCGTCTATAACCCTCCTTCTGACATTTCCTATAACTAACCACTCTTTCTCATCACTTTCCCCTATGTAACCCCCTAACTACTCTTTCTCATCACTTTCCCCTATGTAACCCCCTGCGCAACAGTGGCAGTAGAATGCCTTGCTTGGGGTGAAATGATTAAAAAAAAAGATCGAGGAGGAGTGTCAACCGAACGTTAGGCAAACATATTTACTCCTATTAACAAAGAAGAAGAAGAAGAAGAAGAAGAAGAAGAAGTAAATTATCTTAAATGTGACAAGATAGAATTGTGTAATTAAAATCTTTATTCCTATTTTGATTAAAATCGGTAATTAAAATGTTTAGATATCATAAGTTTTGTAAGAGGAAATTTAAAAAATACTGGGTAAAAAATATACAAAAAAAAGTTATTGCTCAAAATAAAGAGCATCATTTTCCAACACTTTCTGCCATCGATCTGCAAGCTTTCGGATCTGGTCAAAGTACCATTCAGCCGGCTTCGAATCAAAGAATTCTTGATACGCTTCCTCGACTTCATCAAACGAGTCGAATCGGCGGCCTTCAGAAAGTGTTGCATTGAGCGGAAAATGTCGTAATCTGATGGAGCACAGTTAGGACTGTAGGCTGGATGTGGCAGGACCTCAACACCGTCCAGCTCCTCAAACTTGTCTTTGGACTTCCTGGTTGTGTATGGCTTGGCATTGTCCTGCTGCATCAAAGCGCGCTTTCGGTTGATCAGAGCCGGGTACTTTAGCTTCAACTTTTCATAGACCCGCTCAAGTTGCTGACAGTAAAGTTCGGCTCTGATGGCATGACTATTCGGAACCAACTCAAAATGCACGATTCCTTCAAAGTTCCACCAAACGCACAACATGACTTTCTTGCCGAATCGATCTAGTTTTGGAACCGACAGTGTCTCTTTCCCTTTCTGAACCCATCGCTTGTCTCAATTGTGCTGGACCAGGTAGACCCATTTTGCAAGTGTTTACGAACTTTTGGGACAACCTAATAATTCCAGTTGAGGTCAGAAGAAAGGCTAAGGCCGAGCAGGCGCAGTGTATTACTTTCAGGGTGACTTGCTTTGTCCATGCTTATGGGTAGCAGGAGAAATTGCCTATGATGGTTGACAGATAACAATTTTGTTTTAGAAGCATCGAAATTTAGGAGCCACTTCTTACCCCAATCCTCCACTGAGTGGAGGTCCTTCTCGAGATCAGCACTGAGGTTATGTTTGTCCGCCTAGCCAAATTTCTTACTGATGCTGGAGTAGATGGTGGTGTAAATTTAACACAACACAGAGGAAAGTCAGTACTTGGGTTCCGTGAAAAAAAGGAAAGAAAGATGGAAAGAAGGAAGTGTCTAACGTCTGTTCCAGTGAAATCTAATTTAAAATCTTTACATTCGTCGTCATTTCTCAAAAGAACGACCAGCATTTGCATTTGATAGTTATTGCAATATTTTATTTTAAAGCCGTTAAGCTCAAATATTTAACGATGCGATAGAGGAACTTTTACGGATATTTTATTGTCGTAAAACTCGCTATGAGTTTGCTAAGTCATTAACTTAAGAATTCAATTTAAGATTCATTAAATTAGGAAACCCTTAAAATATTCAAGGCTCTCTATATATTTTATTTTTATTGTTTCTTGAGTTTATATTAAATTGGAAACGTCATAATTAATATTGTCTTTCTTGGTTGAAAACCTAAGTTTAAATTTTTCCGGCAGCAAGGCCTCTGATAGGGAGGTTGTTAGGATCATGGAACCACTTCTTAATTGCAGTTGTTCCCAGGTTCACCCGGAGTGGTAGTACAAGTTAGGGTCTCAGCTATGGGTAAATAGTTAACCCCTAAACTGGAGGATTTAAACGTCCTGGCCTTGTTCAGTCTAGAACACTCTAGATAACGCGCTCTCTCCCAGAAACTGTAACTAAAGTCCGCTCATCATAGTTACAGTTTAAACCACAGGTGGGCTCTATGAGAGTTGAACAAAACAAAGTGTGACTAAGCAGGCGTCTGCAATGGGGATTAGGTAGCCACCCTAGTAGACGTGTATCCTCGAATACAAGTGGCCAGTCATTATATATATATAACGTAGAATCCTTGGTATTTTGTAAGGTAATTTCCAACGGAGACAAACTCCAAATAGAACTCAATTTTTAAAAGTTATTATTAAATTTAGCAGAGTAATATAATCAAGGAAAAAAACTCACTCCACAGGTTAAATGAAAGATCATCAACATGCTAATACTCCCAACAACTTCAGGGACAGATGTAATCTATGCCTGGAGGAGAAAATAGCTCTTATCAAATATAATGATCCAAAGCAACTCTTGAACCAACGAAATAAACTTATTTTAAATGTCGACATAAGAATAGACATGAGATGATTTCACATGATCAAAATTATAAATTAAACTTAAAAAATTTGAATATTTTTAGAATAATCTGGAATTTCCCGTTAGACATATTATAACCCCCAATTTATTTTTATATTGTTGATATCATAGGTATTCTACCACAGTTTCTTTTATTAAAAATAGTTATATATTGTTATTTGAATAATATAATATTATATATATTATATATGTATAAGTGTGTATATATATTCATATATATAAATGTATATATGTGCGTATATATGTGTGTGTGTTATATATATATATATATATATATATATATATATGTGTGTGTGTGTGTGTGTGTGTGTGTGTGTGTGTGTGTGTGTGTGTGTGTGTGTTTAATGTTTTCTTTTTTTTTTTCATTAATTTATACTTTTCGGTGTATAATATAATAGGTTTTATAGAAGGAGTGGTCCGATTTTGATCAAATTTGATACACTCATAGACAAAGACATAAGAAACGATATTTAGAAGTGTTAAGTTTGCAGTTCTTACAATAGTGCAGAAAATCGATAATATATATATATAAAAGGCAAGATGTTTTTGTGTGTGTGTGCCTTTATCTGCCTAAATGTCTGTATTTTTTTCAACCCTTTTAATTTAGTTTTTGCTTTGGGTTTGGCTCTAAGTAGGTATAATTGTAGTTCTTAGTTTCAGCCATGATACCATTTACTCAGAGGATTTATTTAGCCCTCAAAATTCAGTTCACGACGAAAAAGAACTTATTTGATATCGATACCAGGAAATCAAAATTTGACTTACATTATTCATTTTTCTTTCAGTCTACGGTTTCGCTTTAACTGGAAACAACTATTGCTTTTTAGTCTTTCGTGCCAACGTCCAAAGAGTCCGAGTTCCAGGACCATGGATTAGTTTTAAAGCTTTCATTACACCCAAGCAACGCCGGGTTATACTGCTTGTAGTAATATAATACTGCTACTAATATTTATATTATATTTTGTATTAACAAGAAGAATTTACAATTTATTTTTCTAGCGTAGATACAACGCCTTCTGTTTAAATTTTAAATGTTAAATTTCAATGTCATGTTTTTCAAAGAAAACAGACGACTTGCAACTCAGGTCAATGCACTCGTTTTCTTCAACGTTAATTTGTAATGTATCTAGACCATAGACGCTGCTTGTCGATATAATATTTTAAGTTTAACTTCCTTTCCCATTACACTTTTCGTTCTTCTTTTCTTTATCTTTTTCCTTTGAAAAGTTTTTCTCTATATTTTTTCTTTTTTTTTCTTTTTTTCTTTTTCACCTGACTATTTTCTGGATGATTTTAAACCTAGACCAACCAATATTTCACTGCCTGATGAGGTACAAACAAGTAGTACCGAAACTCAACAGCTCTTGTGCTGCAGTCAGTTATTCCTTATTAGAAACAATTATAATGAAAAAAAATACTATATATATATATATATATATATATATATATATATATAGCATAACAGGCTTACCCATGGATTTGTAAAATATCCAGAGTTTTTCTTTATATATATATATATATATACTAGCAGTATAGCCCGGCGTTGCTCGGGTGTAATGAAAACTTTTATATATATATATTATCGATTTTCTGCACTATTGAAAGAACTGCAACCTTGAAATTTCTGAATATCGTTTCTTATGTCTTTATCTATGAGTGTATCACATTTGATTAAAATCGGACCACTCCTTCTATAACCCGATTTTTTCGATTATCAATTTTTATCAATATTTATCAGAGGTACCTCGACACTAAACTTAGCTAAGAACACTCGCAGACGCTTATAGTACAACTGTGTAAATTTTCAAGAAAATCGGTTCAGCCATTTCGGAGTCTATAGGTAACGGATATACACACACACACACACACACACACATAGACAAAGTTTATATATATATATATATATATATATATATATATATATATATATATATATCTTAGGAGTAGTACAAACAAATGGGTTAACAGTCCACAGTTCGTAGTAATTTGCATACTTAGTAGAGCAATATTTACACCAATATTTTTAGTTAAGTTTTGTAATTTGCTTGAAGCATCCTGTAAAATAGTTATATGGGTTATGTCTTGAAGGCTGTCACAAAGCGTTGAGTAAAATAAAGGAAGGTAAAGAAGTGTTTGGGTATTACCTGTTTATTAAACATTAATATTTCGAGATCAAAATCTCATCTTCAGAATGCCAGAGAAGTTTTTGTCTGTCCGGGTCTTTTCATGGCCTCTCTAAGAATGGCTGTCTTCTGCTGCTGTCCACTGCTGCTGCTGTGTGTGTGTGTGTGTGTGTGTGTGTGTGTGTGTGTGTGTGTGTGTGTGTGTATTTTCTAGTTGGGGCCTTTATGGTCTGATGATATCAGTCCGCTTGTATGTGTGGTTTATCTTAGTGTGATCTGATAGTTCCCTTGACTCTTTGACCGGGCTGAAGAGTAATATTCTCTATTATAAATGGTTATAATATAACAAACCATATCCAGTCAGTTAAGGGGTAGTGGAATTTAAAGGGTTTGATTAGAAAGTAAGATGCATATGGGAAGGAGTTAAGATGGTGGGGTGGGGGTAGAAAATTAACATGACGACGAAAGCTAGATGTTTTTTTGATTGGTTAACCTAGACCAACCAAGTTTTTCTTTTGGTTAACTTAGTCCAACCCTTCGAATTCCATAACACCCCTTAATTGACTAGATACGGTAACAACTGTGACGTTTCTAAATTTTGAATTTCTATATATAACGATTCCTAACAGATAAATATTTCACTGCCTGATGAGGTACAAACAAGTAGTACCGAAACTCAACAGTTCTTATGCTGCAGTCAGTTATTCCTTATTAGAAACAATTATAATGAAAAAAAAATTACTATATATATATATATATATATAGCGAAACAGGCTTGTATTTGGATGACTAATATATTATGCTCTCATTACGACTGAGCTCTCTAGAGAGGAAAATTTTAAAATTTATATATATATATATATATATATATATATATATATATATATATATAACTCGCTAAATTTCTCCTCTCCATGGTTTAGGTAGTAGTGATTCCGACTAACACGAAATCGGTCGAGTTTCGATCCCGGCTGGAAGCCACATTGATGAGCTGTGATATAGCAAAACAGAATTGTATGTGGATGACTACAATATATATATATATATATATATATATATATATATATATATATATATATATGTGTGTGTGTGTGTGTGTGTGTGTGTGTGTGTGTGTAATTAATAAAAAATTAAAATTAATATTATATTATACAAAAATACAATCCTACTAATTTAATAATGGTTAATAACTCTTTCCCACCAACTGGAAACCAATATTATATGTCAATTCAAATGTCCCTTGGAAGCATTTATCTCCGACAAAAAAAAAAGATTATATGCTCGATTTACAACAACCACATTAACATGACGTTTTGCATTACACATGTCTGACCATTCGTCCATTTCTAGACATCTACACAACATTCCTGTCTACATTCACAATATAAAAAAATAATGATCGATAACACAACAATCCTACATCAAGAAAACAACAAAAGCAAACTACAGATTCTCGAGTCAATATTCATTAAAACATTTAAGCCGTCAATTAATAGTTATGAAGACTGTAGTAATGTTCTAAAATGGTTGTAAAAAGAACAGTTTTTTTTTATGCTTTAACACGTGCATGAACATAATACTACAACGTATAAAAAAAATTCCATTTTGGATAATTTTCACGTTTTAATGAACGCTAAGCAATTTGTCAACCGTTATATTTGAAGCAGAAAAACATTTACAGTAATTTTTAGCAACACAGTTTTGCGGTTATTTTTTGTTACTATAACTCACACCCCTGAACATGATCTCGGAAGGAGGCTGCAAGTAATTGGGTACATTGAGAAATGAATTATAATAACATCTGTCAATGTTACAGCTCATTTCTGACATCTTTCAATTATAATACGCGAAAGATTGTCCGTGAGTATGAACGGATTTTATTAAAAAAAATAAGCAGACACAATGTTTACAATTTAATCTGTCATATATATATATATATATATATTGTGTGTATTTTGGCAGAATTTTTTAATTAATACAGGTTTCATTGAATAATATAGACAAGTTCTGTCTATTTATTTTGTGTAAGATCCGTTCGTATGATCTGATTAGCTTGATAGTGTTGTCATGGAAAGACGACAAGAAATCGCAATAATTGTTGATTTTTTTATCAGGTCTGAGCTTTCGGCTTACATAAGCCATTATCAAAGGATGAACATTTAATGTTCAGTGAACATAGAACATTTAAATTATTATTAACAGAGTGGAGTTATACAGAGAAAATTAGACATGTCCATTTTTTTGTGTCGCATATGGCTGTAGGCCGAGAAGGAATGGTGGTAATGGGTTTTTGTTCAATTGAGTGTATAGTGGCATGAGGGATTGGTCTGGGAACTGCTACTACTATGGGTGTAGGGGGTAAGTATAATAACTATGACCTCTCCCGTCGATTATAGGCATTGAAGTATGTTAGTAGAGGTGTCGAAATTTATTTTATTTAGGCTAGGTTTAAAATGTTTGATGTAGATAGCTTCTAGAATTTTAAGTTTTCGTTTATTATTTTCTTGTCTAAGTATATGCCTATTTTCAACAAGTGTTTTCCTAAGAAGTGTGTGTATATATATACCAAAGAGTGCATATTTTTCTCATGAGATTTCTCGGGTTTTCTGGCTGGCAGTTGAAAATAATTAAATATACTTTTTAATATATAAACAGAGAGTCTACTCAAATACGGGTAACCACTAAAGATGACGGTTAAGTATAAATATATATACATATAAATATAATCCTTTTACCCCACAAAAATCTCACTAAAACGCAGGGGTGTTTCAGCAAATTTTCCCGCATCTGCCTAATTTTATAACTATTATAAACTCGACCTGTTGTTTAACTTTTCCGACGCTAATATGAAACGAAGCCAACCTTTTTAACGACTGTAAATGGGACCTTTTCTTGCATCTCGTGTAAATGGGACTAAAATTTTATTCTCGTCTATCCTACCATTTTTTTTTCATTATGATTTTTGTCACAGAAGACTTGTATTTGACACTGAATATTCAATAAACCGACATGCGTTCATATGTCGTTATTTTAATCAAGCAACCAACATTCAAAATGTCCGACTTTTTTCACAAGAACATAAAAATATGTCTAGGAACGAACCGTGATGTAATAGTCGTCTGCTTTCTTTGAATTGTTTTTTTTTTTTTGTTTTGTTTTTGTTTTGTTTTGTTTTGTTTTGTTTTTGTTTTTGTTTTTGTTTTTTTGTTTTTGTTTTTGGATTTTTTTTTTCTAATTTTGTCTTTACGGCTTTATTTACTTAAACATTTTTTCTGTTTGTCCTGACGTCGGAAATGAATAAAGAGATGGAAAAGAATTTCTGACGCTATCTCGACATACCAAGGACGCAAAAGCGACATATGCAAATCAGCTTCTTATGCAAATTAGATGATCGTAGGATCTTCTCATTGGCAAGCATTCAACGACGAAATCAGCTTCTCGTTCGTCTGTATTTTGTTGTTGTTGGTGCGTGTGTTTGTTTTCTTCTCTGTCAGTTTTACTGAGCTCATTCAAGACATTGTTGATTATGGCTCTCTACTATTTCCTTTCCTTTGTAGTTCTTAATAAATGTTGTCGTTTGTTTATCTCTCCTAAGCCGTCTTCCGTCATCAATTTCCTCAAGCTTGCTAGATAAGCTATGAGTTGTCTTCAAGCTTTCAGTCTGCCCTGCGTGCATCAAGTTTGCCAAGTCATCTTTCCTCATTATATGACCTAGAAATTTCAACTGTCTATTCCTGGTGTTAAATACAAGTGACCTTATTAGTTTCCATTTCTCTAATAAAACATCGTCGTTGCTCACATGATCGATCCATGTGATACTGAGCATCCTTCTATAGAATCGCATATATATAGTGAAACCTGTCGTATGTGACCTCCATCAAAAATCGGTCGCATACAGTAGGTGGTCGCTCACTAGAGGCTCATAGTCATGACCTGTTTACGCCAGGAACGTATATTCCACTGGTCAGAATGTACATATTAGTTTAAAGAAATTTAAAACTTTTTAAAAAACGTATTTACAACGGTCAACAAAAATCAAAATATTTATTTACAAAAATATTAATTAAGTGACGTTAAAAAAAGTATACGGTTTCAGTTTTATTCTTAGAAGTGTGCGATAGCAAAAGAGAATCTGCGATAATACATGGAAAAAACATACAAAAAAACTGACAGCGATCGTGGGTGGGGGGTAGAGAAACAGAGAGATAGAGATAGATATACCCAGATAGAAATAGAGTAGATAGATACACAAAAAATAAAGGAACAAAGAGATAGACATTTAAGATTGGGACATAATTGTGATTTTTCCAATCCCTGAATTTATCTAAGTCAGTACAGAGACTGCGATAAATCCCTTGAACATGTCAAATGCAATACATGTACAAAACAGCCGAAGTTTGAGGTGAACTCAGGCAATGTACATTTTAACAAAAAGTAACAGTTTGATACAACACTACAATAACAAAACAATAATGGAATGTTCCTGGCTTAGATCAAATCAAAATGAAATAGATTACTCATTTAGTTTTTCCTAATTTAGAAGTTCGCAGTGTACGACCAAAGTGGATTTTTTTTTTTTAAAGCGGTCGCTTGATCAGTGATTTTCACTCGTTTATGTTAGTCGCTGTTCGTGTTCTGGAGGTGGTCGCTCACTAAGGCTAAATTTACATTAGCAAATCGTCCGTGCATAGAAAAACGGCCATTAACTACAGGTGGTCGCTGACGAAGAGGCTCATAGACGGCAGGTTCCACTATATATACCAAGCGCTTATATTCGGTTGGGTTTCAATCTTGGGTAAAAATCAATCGGATGTCTAACCGTACTGATGAGCGAAACAGATCTGTCAGCGGATATATATATATATAAGAAAAAATTAAGCCAAACACGTTATTTCATGATAAATCGGAGGGTTTAGGCCTATTTCAGGCGAACCGTCATCAGCTTCAGTCTTTATTGTTCAGAAGATTTTAAATAAATGAAATTCACAAAGACCCTATTCCGTTTTTTTTTTGGGGGGGGGGGGTCTTTGTGAATTTCATTCGTGTAAAATCTTCCCATACTTCCAATTTGCCATGAAATAACGTGTCTGCCTTGATTTTTTCTTATGTTTGCTCTATATGTATTTATATAGATATATATTTAGAGCTCTCTTAGAGAGTTATCCTACCACTTTATGAACAGGGCACTCCTTTGGATTCTTCTATATCTACACCGCTTGCTTATATATATATATATATATATATATATATATATATATATATATATATATATATATATATATATACCGATATGAGTGCAATTTTAAGAGCACCATGCAACAGAAATATTGGAAAAGAAACACTGGGAAGAAATGTTTAAGACCCACTGGAATACACAAATCAGCGATAAGAAACCCAGATAGATGTCTTCCATGTTTGAAGTAGACACCTCACATGTCACTTATGAAACAAAAGTGCCAAAAATAAACAAACATTTATGAACCCATAATTTCCACAAAACCTTAAGAAGAATTCTGATCGCAAATATAAGAATTCTATATAAATCACGATATCAAAGGGACACTATATATCAAACATTTCTTTTCTTATATAATAGTGGGAACGGAATGCTGGACGTGTTTTAAACATAGGAAGATACTCCCGCGAATTCGAGCCGTACGCGATACGGGATTGAATTACACGCTTATTTTAAAAAAAAAACAACACAAAAATACATTACTGTAAGATACCTTTACTATATGGTCCGAAGAACCCACATTAAAAAGGCCTTGTGTCACATCTTGTTTTAAGTGGGAAGATAATTAAATACTGCAGTTATGCACAGTAACAGCCTAGACCAGAGGTTTTCAAACTGTGGTCCGCGGACCACAGGTGGCCGCAAGGATAAGATTATCCGTGGATTAACTCATCACGTGAAATTCGAAGTATAAATTTTCAATGTCTGGATATTTATTTTTACTTATTAATGTCATCAAATGACAAAAGCTTGCACTATCGCCCATTACATGTCATTGTTATTTATACAAAAAATTATTTTACACATGCAAGAGCGTGATGTTCAAATTTACTTTTTTTCAGGGTGCAAGTGTCAGTCAGTCAGTTAAGTGCCATACATGATACACGCTTGGGCGATCATGTCGCGAAAGAGACATGACTGACTGGGCAGAAGATTATCCCGCAGTAGGTTGCCATTGCTTTCTGCGGTAGACTGGTTGCTACCCAAGGCTATAGAACCCAATCTGTCCTGCTATTTAACCCATAACTGGAAGGAAGAGACGGATTAATACCTTTCCCAAGGGTAGTTGCGCGTAAGTGAATGCAATGGATTCAACTGGAATTCGAACTCAGCTCCCCGGCTTCTCGTTCCGAGCCGATATCCAATGCACCACAACGCACATTAAATCTAAACTTATTTATAAATGGAACTTTGTCTCTGTGTTTGTGTTTGTTTGTGTGTGTGTGTGTGTGTGTGTGTGTGTGTGTGTGTGTGTGTGTGTTTCTGTGCGTGTGTCTGTGTGTGTGTATATCCGTTACCTATATAAACTCCGAAACGGCTGAACCAATTTTCTTGAAAATTTACACAGTTGTACTATAAGCGTCTGCGAGTGTTCTTAGCTAGGTTTTGTGTCGAGGTACCCCCGATAAATATCGAAAATCGAAAAAATTGGGTTATAGATGGAGTGGTCCGATTTTAATCAAATTTGATACACTCATAGACAAAGACATAAGAAACGGTATTCAGACGTTTCAAGGTTGCAGTTCTTACAATCGTGCAGAAAATCGATAATATATATATATAAAGCAAGATGTTTCTGTGTGTGTTTATCTGTCTGTATGTATATTTTTATCCGATTCTCACCAAACTTCACACAAATATTCTTTAGGCTGAGTCTGAGCTCCAGGACCATGGATTAGTTTTAAAGCTTTCATTACACCCGAGCAACGCCGGGCTATACTGCTAGTTTTTAATAAAGGGGTCAAAAAGTTTGAAAACCCCTGACCTAGAGTACTGTTAAGCTCACTACCCCCGGGCAGTGAGAATTAACCCAATCGAGGCTCCGCTAAAGAGTAGAATCTCGTCTGGGTAAAATTAGGAATTTTTGGCCGGGCTATATGGCCAGGATTAAACACATTAAAAAGGCCTTGTGCCTGATTTTGTTATAAGTGGGAAGGCGAATAAATACTGCAGTTACGAGCAGTTACGAGTAGTCAAATAGCGCAGTTAACGACAGCTACTATTCAGGCAGCGTAATAATACCTTCGGACTTACTTATTCCTATATTACTGTTTATTAACATTTGGGGGGGTATCTTGTTTCTTGTTATACTAATACACTGTTTTGAACCTACCTTCTTGTTCCGTGTCTTACTTCCGGCACAAACCGGTCGCTGCAATTTTGCGGCGAAGTTTCGCCACAACTTCATAACACACACACACACACACACACACACACACACACACACACACACACACATATATATATATATATATATTGTCATCCGCAGACAGCTCATCAGTACGGTTAGACTCCGATTGCTTTTTTACCCAGGATTGAAACCCGACCGAAATGGCGTCAGTCGGCGACTCTACCCCTATATATATGCTCATACCGATCTGTCTCTCTATCTCTCATTGTGTTCATGTCTGTCTATCAGGCATATATATAAAGTTGTAATGTTTGTTACGATGCTTTATAAAAGCATAGTATCACTACACAAAAACGTTCGTGTTTCGGAGCTACGTTTGCTCCTCTTCTGGTGATGAGTTTAAATGAAAAATAAATGGTGAAAACGGTTCAATATATATACCGTCCTATCAGCCTTCTTCCGATCTTCGGCAAAGTGTTCGAAGCCATTATCAATGCCGAGGTCGTTCAGCATCTCACGGCCCACGGGCTCCTATCGGACAAACAGTATGGCTTCTGCTTCACCAGGTCTACTGCTGATATGCTAACGACCATCACCGAGTATATATACCAGGCTCTCGACAAGAATGGTGAAGCCCGAACTGTCGCCCTGGATATCTTTAAAGCATTCGACAGAGTATGGCATGCCGGCCTTCGACGGAAACTGCGAAGCTACGGCATTACTGAACTTTTGTTGGACTTAATCCAGTCATTCCTCTCCAACCGCACACTGAAGGTGGTTTTAAACGGACATACCTCCCAGAACTGCACTACAAACACGGATGTCCCCCAAGGCTCTATCCTAGGTCCTACACTCTCAATGATCTCCCCGATGCCATAAGATCACAAGTAGGCATGTACGCCGACGATACCACAGTATACGCTCGCCTCAATCAAAAATCTGATGTTGAGGATAAGGCGAACCTCGCGGCTGAGCTTGAAAAGGACCTCCAATCCGTGGTGGATTGGGGTAGGAAATGGCTCATAAAATTCAATTCTTCCAAAACGAAGCTGCTGTCAATTGACGACCACAGACGACCGCACCTCCCTCCCATTAGCATGGAACAGGCATGCCTCCCAGAGAGTAAAACACTACGCCTGCTTGGCCTGAAACTCTCAGCGGACCTCAAGTGGAATGACTACGTCGAATCCATTGCTAAATCCGCTGCCATGAAAGTTGGCTCTCTGTGCAGGGCCCGGAAATTCTTTCCGCCTGAAACTATCCTGCACTTATACAAATCTACCATCCGCCCGTGTTTTGAATACTGTTGCCACATCTGGTAGGGTGCCCCTGCTATTCTCCTCGGGCTTCTTGACAAAATACAGCGAAGAATCTGTAATGTGATTTGATAGCGACTTAGCTGACCGCCTGCAGTCACTCTCTCAACGGCGTGACGTGGCTTCCCTGTGCCTCTTCTAAAAATACTTTCATGGCTTCTGCTCTGATGAACTTAAATCACTGGTGCCCCCTAGGTGTGAGTTCGCACGAGATACTAAATTGGCAACTAGGTCCCACCCTTTTACAGTGAAACCGATGAAATGTAACCGCAATTTCTACTCCAACAGCTTCTTTTCTCGCACTTCCTGCCTGTGGAATTCCCTTCCGCATGCTCGATTCCCCGACGGCTATAACCTCCAGGAGTTTAAATGTAAGGTTGATAGACACCTCCTAACACACTAATCCTCCCATTCTCTCCAACTCTCCCCCTATGTACATCCTAACTCGTCTATCGCCCTGTGTAACCCCCTGCGCTATAGTGGCAGTGGAATGCCTTACTTGGGGTGACATGATTAAAAATATATATATATATATATATATATATATATATATATATATATCATTCAGTAATGAATTAGAGAACTCTGGCTATTGGCGTATGATACATCATACGCTAAAAGTTTGCCTCCTTCTACCGAGCGCCCATAGCTCAGAGGTAGAATCGCCGACTGACGCCAATTCGGTCGGGTTTCAATCCTGGGTTAAAAGCAATCGGATGTCTAACCGTACTGATGAGCTGTGATACAGTGAAACAGATCTGTCTGCAGGTGACTATATATATATATATATATATTCCGTTTGTAAACGAGTTATGGAAAATATTAAAAGTTCTACAATATAATTGTATTGAACATTTTCTAATACAAATGTGCTTGGTCTAATCTTATTAAGAACAGAAAATAATTAATTAAACAATCAATCGATATATATATATATATATATATATATATATATATATATATATGTGTGTGTGTGTGTGTGTGTGTGTGTGTGTGTGTGTGTGTGTGTGTATTAGTGGCTGTCGACTCACAAAGTGAGTATGACCATCACCGACATGCGCAGCCCTTCCATTATCTCCCCCAACACAGCATTCATCGATGGTGTGAACGGCAGTGTCTCTAAAAGCCAGTCATCAACCTACATCTCTTGTCACATATATGACATATCAAATCGTCTCCAGGTGGTGGAAGTTAACTTTGATTCCCATCATTTCCAGTGTGCTCTTTCATGTACCTTGTCAGGCACGACCTGGACTTGCACACTCTAGGGCATGTAGGGCATTCAAAGCGGGACCTTACGAAATCATCATATACAATAGACTGCTACTGTGAGTGTGATCGCTGGTGACCTGCCCTGGATAGACATATCCGACTGAATTGGGCACGCGGCTAGGTTGGCGCCTCATGGAAATTCATGGATCCCTTCCAAACCTCTTTAATTCTGCATATTTTCTGATGTCTCATGGAAGGTTTTTACTCCGCTGCAACCCTCTTCTTCTTCTATGCGCCTTGTCCTTTCGGGACATAGGAGATCATGGCTTTCCACGTCTCCCTATTCCTGTTGGCTCTTAGCACACTTTCTCCTGTAACACCACGCAACACCCGTTCTGTCATCCACCTGCACAGGCCCTTCAAATATGTTATCCGCTGCTTTCTTCTGTCTCTTTTTACCTCTATCTGGCCTGTTAGTATCAGGTTCTCCAAGCCCTCCTTCCTCATTGCATGTCTCAGGAGCTTTAGCTGTCTCTTCCTGATGCTCAGTAATAATTTCCATTTTCGTTTCCATCCTTTCCAAAACCTCATCATTGCTCACATGCTCAATCCATGATATCCGCAGCATCCTTCTGTAGAACCACATTTCAGTTGCTTCAGGTTTTTTTCATCTTTGAAGATATTGTCCAGCATTCACTGCCATACTGAAGAACTGATATCACATAGCAATCTAGTACTCTCTTCTTTGTTTCTAGTAAAATTTTCCTGTCTCTTAATACTTTACTCAGCTTCTGGAAAGTGTCCTTTGCCATGCCAATTTTGCTTCGGATCTCTGTGTCGCATTTTCCGTCTTCTGTTAGCACATTTCCCAGGTATTTAAATTTTTGTACCTGCTTGATTTTAGTATCACCTCACCTGTATTTGGCATTTCGGGCTGATCTTTTTGCTGATGACCATGCATTCGGTTCTCTTGCAGTCTGTTTGAAGTCTTGTTTGTCACTATGCACATATAATGTGTCCCCCAAAATTGACATCATTTTGTAAACTAATAAGATAGATAATTCTCGATCAAATGATCTCAAATTTTAACAAAAGGTGTGAAAACTAATTTGACTGGCGTACTTATCTCACTGACAATATAACAGAAAGATGGATACGAACGAGAAAGGTTTACTAAACGAAAGTCCGAAAAAATACCCGGACGTATACACGTTAGAAAATACTTTTGTGTTCGTAAAAACTCTAAATTTATGTACAACACTATTTTGCTAATCTTGACTAATTTCTCCAATTCTTTCAAACTGACTGCTATGCTTTTTAAAATTTCTCTTGTGCGTTTAAACTAAAGCGTTACTAAATCAGTTAATCTATAACATATAGATACCGAAATGTTGAACCTTGGTAAAGGGTAATCAGCTAATCTCACTAATGTTGGTACATTTTGAACAATGTCTATAGTGTAAATAATTGCAATACCATATCTCAGAAATATAAAGTGATATTGAACGTAAATATTGCAACAAAGATCAGGACAACAGTTCGAACAATGTAAATAGTGTAAATAATTACAATACCTCATCTCAGAAATATAGACAGATATTGAAGGTGAATATGGCAACAGATATGAGGACAACAGTTCGAACAATGTAAATAGTGTAAATAATTACAATACCTCATCTCAGAAATATAGACAAATATTGAAGGGGAATATGGCAACAAAGATGAGGACAACAGTCCGAACAATGTAAATAGTGTAAATAATTACAATACCTCATCTCAGAAATATAGACAGATATTGAAGGGGAATATGGCAACAAATATGAGGACAACAGTTCGAACAATGTAAATAGTGTAAATAATTACAATACCTCATCTCAGAAATATAGACAGATATTGAAGGTGAATATGGCAGCAAAGATGAGGACAACAGTCCGAACAATGTAAATAGTGTAAATAATTACAATACCTCATCTCAGAAATATAGACAAATATTGAAGGGGAATATGGCAACAAAGATGAGGACAACAGTCCGAACAATGTAAATAGTGTAAATAATTACAATACCTCATCTCAGAAATATAGACAGATATTGAAGATGAATATGGCAACAAATATGAGGACAAAAGTCCGAGCAATGTAAATAGTGTAAATAATTACAATACCTCATCTCAGAAATATAGACAGATATTGAAGATGAATATGGCAACAAATATGAGGACAACAGTCCGAACAATGTAAATAGTGTAAATAATTACAATACCTCATCTAAGAAATATAAACAGATATTGAAAGTGAATATGGCAACAGAGATGAGAACAACAGTTCTAATAATGTAAATAGTGTAAATAATTACAATATTTAATCTCAGAAATATAGACAAAAATATTGCATCTTTTATTTTGGCGCCAGCGATCTTTGGAAAGGAACCGAGTCCGGAATTCAAAACACGAATCATCTTCTTTTGTAAATTCTTCCTTTTTTCAGGTTTGTTTGTATTTTAAACATACTTTGTTTATTTGTTGTCATACTGTCTTTTGTTTTACGAAAACAAAATCATTTTCTATTCCATTTTGTTTTTGTTTTGTTTTTTCCGCTTTTAATTTGCTCTGCGAAAATGAAAGATACGATGAACGATATGAATTCTTTGTTTATTTTATTTTCCGACAGAAGACGAAGGCAAAGAAACTGAAAAAAAAAAGAAGAGATGAAACCAACGTATATACACTGAGAAGCAAACACTAATTTACACATCTATTTGTTATTCATAATTCAATGTAGTCTTTGATTTTCACCTGCGAGTTCATTTGCGTTGTCATCCGCAGATTTCAAAATGAAACTGAAATAGAAAGGCACCTCATGTTTATTAAAATATATCGCCAGTTCAGAGCCACGCTTAACAGCTGCAGAGAAACACATTCACGGTTTGACTATGTCTGTATCTCTTCGTCTATCTGAGAGCGGATGTTTCTCGAACGTCTATGAATGTTAATATTAGAAACGGCTTTACGCCAGTTTGACTGCAGTAGCTTCTAGTTAATCGAGCTAACATTTCTTCTGGGTAACATTTTATTCGGTAACCATTTTTTTTTTTACAATCGTGTGGCCCAAGCAAGCCATTTTACTGCCACTGTTTGGCAGGAGTTTACATCGGAGGAAAGTTATGAGAAAAAAAATGACAGGTTATAGGGAGTGTCAGGAAGTGGGTAAGAGAAGGATGACTGTGGATGTAAAGTGAGGGATCAATTTATATAATGATTGTAATATAAAACTGATCCCTCACTATATATATATATATATATATATATATATATATATATAATCATATCGCCCCAAGCAAGCCATTTTACTGCGACTGTTGTGCAGGAGGTTAAATAGGAGGAAAGTTATGAGAAAAAATGACAGGTTATAGGGAGTGTCAGGATGTGGGTTAAAGAAGGATGACTGTGGATGTAAAGTGAGGGATCAATTTATATAATGATTGTAATATAAAATTGATCCCTCACTATATATATATACAATCATATCGCCCCAAGCAAGCCATTTTACTGCGACTGTTGTGCAGGAGGTTAAATAGGAGGAAAGTTATGAGAAAAAATGACAGGTTATAGGGAGTGTCAGGATGTGGGTTAAAGAAGGATGACTGTGGTTGTAAAGTGAGGGATCAATTTATATAATGATTGTAATATAAAATTGATCCCTCACTATATATATATACAATCATATCGCCCCAAGCAAGCCATTTTACTGCGACTGTTGTGCAGGAGGTTACATCGGAAAAATGTTATGAGAAAAAGTGACAGGTTAGGGGGGTGTCAGGAAGAGAGTATGAGAAGGAAGAGAATGCTGATGAGAGTGGAGTGAACGGAGAAAAGAGCATGAAAGAGAGAGAGAGAGAGAGAGGATGCAAGTTAGTGAGATAGGAGATGACTTTTGACTTTACATTTAAATTCTTAAAATCATATCGCCCTAAGCAAGGCATTTTACTGCCACTGTTGTGCAGGGTGTTACAGAGGAGGAATGTTATGAGAAAGTGTGACAAGATTACAGGGGGTGTCAGGAAGAGGATATAAGAAGGAAGAGAATACTGGTGAGAGTGGGGTGGACGGAGAAAAAAGCATGAGAGAGAGAGAGAGACAGGATGTAAGTTAGTGAGACAGGAAATGACGATTGACTTTACATTTAAATTCTTGAAGATTATAGCTGTCAGGAAAGCAAGTATGCAGAAAAGAATTCTACGGGTTGGAAGTGCGAGAAAAGAAGCTACTGGAGTAGAATTTGCGTTTACAATTTATCGGTTTCACAGTAAAAGGGTGGGACCTAGTTTGCTAATCTTGTGGCTCGAGGAAATTCATACATAGGGGTTACCAGTGAGCTAAGTTCATCGGAGCAGAAGCCGTGAAAATATTTGTAGAAGAGACACAGAGAAGCCACACTGCGTCGGTGAGAAAGTGACTGTATCCAAGCTGCCAAGTCGGGATCGATCACATTACAGATTCTTCGTTGGATTTGGTCGAGGACACCGAGGTGAATACCAGGAGCACCCGACCAGATATGGCAGCAACATTTAATGCAGAGTCGGATGGTAGATTTGTATGTATGGATTGTTTCGGATGGGAAAAACTTCCTGGCCCTACAGAGAACCGACTTTCTTAGCAGTGGATTAAGCTATGGATTCTATATAGCTATTCCACTCTAGGTCTAATGTGAGAGTTAATTCGAGGAGGCGCAATGTTTTACTTTCAGGGAGAGAAGGCTGATTCATGTTAATGAGCGGGAGGAACGATTGTCTGTGATGGTTAATAGATAGCAGCTTCGTTTTGGAAGCATTAAAATTTGCGAGCCATTTTTTGCCCCAGTCCACCACGGACTGGAGGTCCTTTTCAAGCTGGACAGCAAGGTTTGCTTTATCAGATTTTTGATTGAGACGAGAGTAAACCGTAGTGTCATCAACGTATTTGGGATCTTATTACATCGGAGAGATCGTTAGCATAGATAAGGAAAAGCATAGGACCTAGAATAGAGCCTTGATGGATATCCCGGTTCGTGTGATAGTACTGGGAGGCTTTTCCGTTCAATACTACCTTCATTGTACGATTTGAAAGGAACGACTGGATTAGGTCAAATAGTTGTCCAGTTATACCATAGCACTGCAGCTTGCAGGGAAGGCCAGCATGCCAGATTCTGTCAAACGCTTTGGAGATGTCAAGGGCAAAAGTTCAGGCTTTACCGTTTTTGTCGAGGGCCTAAAAACAGGAATATTTGTTTAGAAACAAAGACAAGGGATGAACTGCTACGTAATATCAATCCTCCTACAAGGCAGTGAATGCTGGACCATTTCCTTACAGATGAGGACAAGACTTGGAGGTAAGAAATGTGGTTCTATAGAAGAATTTTAATACAATGGATAGAACATACGAGCAGCAAGAAGTTAAAAAGAGAATTAAAAATCAAAACAAGATAATATTTAGGATAAAGAAACAAAGTTAAAATTTTCAAGATGCCTAATGAAGAAAGAGAGCATAGAGAAGTTGATACTCAAAAGGACATATTGAAGGTCAGACTGACTGAAAGAAGAAAACCTTAAGTAACCTAACAAACCTGTGTAAATGGATAACAGAGCAGGAATATGGAGGGGTAATAAGGGGACAAACATTAGATCTACAAAGGATAGGAAATTCTGAAGAAAGACGACACCAGATTTCATTATAGAAAATACAAAAGGAGCAATAATTTTATGATTACCATATAACCCCTAAAAACAAACCAATATTAAAAGCTTAAAAATCCATGAACTCAGAGGGTTCCAAAATTGAGGGTAATTTGTTAGCTGCTACAAGTGGATTAAAAATAATCCATTTATACAAATTTTTAGTGGATAAAAAAAACAAAAAAAAACAAAATGGAATTCAAACGGTTGTAATCTTGTATTTTTAAAATACATGTTCTTACATTTTGATTAAAATTTTAGCATTTGCTAAGTGTTCCTATTGGTCAAGAAAATTTATCAATCAATCAATGATTTCATTGCAAACTTGTAAGAACATTTCCCATCCCCGCCCAAAAAAAAGGGTCCAATTTTAAGGTAGATGCTTGCAGATACGGGTATGAACACGATCAAAGTCAATCTTTTGAATTCAGCTGTATAATCGGGCCGATATCTGCTTTTTTTTTATCTAAATTTATATAATAAATGGAACTTTGTCTGTGTATGTGTGTGTGTGTGTCTGTGTGTGTGTGTTTGTCCATTACCTATAGACTCCGAAACGGCTGAACTGATTTTCTTGAAAATTTACACAGTTGTACTATAAGCGTCTGCGAGTGTTCTTAGCTAGGTTTTGTGTCGAGGTGCCCCCGATAAATATCGAAAATCGATAATCGAAAAAATCGGGTTATAGAAGGAGTGGTCCGATTTTAATCAAATGTGATACACTCATAGACAAAGACATAAGAAACGATATTCAGAAGTTTCAAGGTTGGAGTTCTTACAATAGTGCAGCAAATCGATAATATATATATAAGGCAAAATGTTAGTGTGTATGTCTGTTTATCAGCCTGTATGTCTGTATTTTTTCAGCCTTTTTATTTTAGTTTTTGCTTCGGGTTTGGCTCTAAGTATGTATAATTTAGTTCTTTGTCTCAGCCATGATACCATTTACTCAGGTGACTTATTTAGCCTTCAAAATTCAGTTCACGACGAAAAAGAACTTATTTGATATCGATACCAGGAAATCAAAATTTGAATTACATCCATTCATTTTTCTTTCAGTCTACGGTTTCGCTTTATCTGGAAACAATTATTGCTTTTTAGTCTTTCGTGCCAACGTCCAAAGAGTCTGAGCTCCAGGACCATGGATTAGTTTTAAAGCTTTCATTACACCCGAGCAACGCCGGGCTATACTGCTAGTCCTCATATAAACCAAACATATGTTTACTTTAGGCTGGAGTGTAGGAATTAAATATACTTGGAAAGACGGACGGAAAGTGCAACAGCGAGATCCAAAGATGCATTGGCATCGGCAACAACGCATTTCAAGAGATAACCGGGGTACTGAGAGGCCAGATCTCACGAGGAACAAAGAAAAGTGTGCTAGACTGCTATGTGATATCTTTCCTTCTGGATGGCAACGAGTGTTGGACGATCCCTTCGAGGCTGAGAGGAGGCTCGAAGCAGCAGAAATGTTAAGGAACAGGGGCATCTGAAAGACCCTAATCGCCTACGTCCTGAAAAGACATGGCACATAAAGAAGAACTAACTCGATATATGTCTGTCTTTTTTACCCTCGTTTAAATCGGACCTATGTTCGGTTTTTCTACATTACACCATTAGCCAATCAAATTAAATCTAAGGCATTCAAATTAAATTATCAGCAGTTTAGTTTACAACACTGCAATATTTTTTAATCGTTTCGCCCCAAGCAAGGCGGTACTGCCACTGATGCGCAGGGGGCTGCGTAAGAGTAAAGGTTTAGACAAGAGAAGAGTGAAGAGAAGGACGAACTCGTTCCAGGGGGTGTCAGAGAAAGAGCAAGAGAAGAATGGGAACACAGGTGTGAAGACAGCTGCAAAGGTAGAGAGACAGGAAAAGAACAAGATACACGGGGTGATGTAGAAAGAGTGAAGAGAAAGACGAACCAGTTACAGGGGGTGTCAAAGAAAGAGCAAGAGAAGAATGGGAACACAGGTGTGAAGATAGCTGCAAAGGTAGAGAGACAGGAAAAGAACAAGATAAAACAAGATATACATGGTGATGTTGAAAGAACTGGAGTCAAGTGGATAAGAGATGGGTATTGACATTGCATTTAAATTCCTGACAGTTGCAAAGGCAGAGAGAAAGGAAAAGAACAAGATAGAACAAGATATACAGGGTGATGTTGAAAGAACTGGAGTCAAGTGGATAAGAGATGGGTATTGACATTGCATTTAAATTCCTGACAGTTGTAAAGGCAGAGAGAAAGGAAAAGAACAAGATAGAACAAGATATACAGTGTGATGTAGAAAGAACTGGAGTCAAGTGGATAAGAGATGGGAATTGACATTGCATTTAAATTCCTGACAGTTGCAAAGGCAGAGAGAAAGGAAAAGAACAAGATAGAACAAGATATACAGGGTGATGTAGAAAGAACTGGAGTCAAGTGGATAAGAGATGGGTATTGACATTGCATTTAA
Organism: Ascarosepion bandense; assembly: GCA_037127315.1. NCBI lineage: Eukaryota > Metazoa > Mollusca > Cephalopoda > Sepiida > Sepiidae > Ascarosepion > Ascarosepion bandense. The sequence goes on from JBBBDQ010002104.1 coordinate 621,005, forward strand.
ATTCCTGACAGTTGCAAAGGCAGAGAGAAAGGAAAAGAACAAGATAGAACAAGATATACGGGGTGATGTAGAAAGAACTGGTGTCAAGTGGATAAGAAATGGGTATTGACATTGCATTAAAATTCCTGGAGGTTGTAGCTGTCAAGAAAGCAGGTATACGGAAGGGAGTTCCACAGGCGGGAAGTGCGAGAAAAGAAGCTGATGGAGTAGAAGTTTGCTTATTAGTTTAATGTTATGGTCTTGTAGAAACGTGTGCTGTTGGGCGAAACTGCAAACCTAGACTAAGGTATTTTATGTACAATTTCTTTATCGCTATAGTCCATTTTTATTTCGTTGTGACACAGATATACAATTAAACAACCTTTCTTAGAAAAACATAGTCATGTAGGTAATATCAGACAGATTTTAGTTAACAATAGTAAAACGAACGCACAGTAAAACGAACCTTCAGATATTGGAAGCCATCTACATTAAATCCAAACAACCCAGACTTAATAAAATCACGTTTAACTCTGGTCATAATACGTTACATTGCATTTGAATATATGGTTCTGTTGTCATTTCGCGCTATCACGCGGTGTGACGTCATAGAACCACATTACAAATTTACGAACTGCGTTTGCTATTTTTGGTAACGATCGGCGTTGCTTAGCGGAGTTTTATGTCAACACAAGAGAAAATAGTCGCTGATGATGGATGTTTTTGTGTTAACGTCCTTGTAACCTCTCTGAAGATGGCTCATGTGAGCCGAAAGCTTAGAACCAACTTAATAAAAAATTATCCAAATGTTGGAGAATTTTTGTCTTTATTTTCACCTGAAATTAAAGCAAAAATATGATGTTTAGAATGACTCATGATTAAACATAATAAACATTCATTGTCTCTTATATTTAACAGTATATGTTTAGAAAATTATTTGCTGCCTCGATACACTAAATTTAAGTTACATGATGCCGCAGCATTAAATGATCCTAACACCAAGAAATTTCAATGGAACCTCATTAAACGGCAAATACACACAGCCAAACAGGAATTAAGATGGCTCATGTGAGCCGAAAGCTTAGAACCAACCTAATAAAAAATTATCCAAATCTTGGAGAATTTTTGTCTTTATTTTCATCTGAAATTAAAGCGAAAATATGATGCTTAGAACGGCTCATGATTAAACATAATAGACATTCATTGTCTCTTATATTTAATAGTATATGTTTAGAAAATTATTTGCTGCCTCGATACACTATATATATATATATATATATATATATATATATATATATATATATTTGTCTTTATTTTCAACTGAAATTAAAGCCAAAATACGACGTTTAGAACGACGTTTTAACCATAATAGACATTCATTGTCTCTTATGTTTAACAGTATATATTAAGAAATCTACAACAGATGTTATGCACGAATGTATTTGCCTTTGTTTAAAATCGATCCGTAGATACACTGAAATCAGAATTCCAGTGAGAGAAGAAAATTAATTACATTCAACAATTATTCATACGAAGCCCGAAGAATGTATGCATGTTTTATAAATCATGTTCCTCAAGAGAAAAACAGAAAAACACAAGAAAGGAAAAGAAAATCAAAGTGTAACTCTCAGAGGAAAAATATGACTGATAAAATTTGCAGTCGGCTTATTCGGGTGCAAGACGAAAAGAAATATTTATTTGATTTAATTTGCACCAGAAAGAATTATCTGTAAATATATTCCCTTAAATATATTCAGCCACACAGTTTTTTAAAGTTTTCTTTCCGTCGATGTACTTCTGCATTTGTTGCTAGTATATATATATATATATATATATATATATATATATATATATATATATATATATAGGAAAACTAAAAGGAAACTATACTAGTATATATAAAACTAAAAGGAAACTATACTGGTATATATATATAAATATATATAAAAGGAAACTATACTAGTATATATATATATATATAAAGGAAAACTAAAAGGAAACTATACTAGTATATATAAAACTAAAAGGAAACTATTCTAGTATATATATATATATATATATATATATATATATATATATATATATATAAAGGAAAACTCAACACGTCATTTAAATTGGTTATAAAGTATAATTCATTTCTATAAGCTAATTATCTCATTTCATCAGACCTTACAATATTCCTTCCATTTGGTACAAAACATTTTGCCGGAATAAGCATTTACTTAAACTGAAAAAAAGATAAAAAAAAAATAACAATAAAAATGAAATAAAATAAAAAAATAAAAATTACAAGAAAGAAAATGGAAAGAGGAAAAGAGGAAAAGAGGAAAAGAGTTCGGACTTAGGCATTAGCGTCAGATCTGCCTGGGATTGCCTAGGCCGTCGTGAAGAGGTTGACATGTAAAGGAATTTCTAATTCTTTGGATGCTGGTGTTTGTTTGACCCCATAAAACCAACCCATCCATTTATACTAACTTATATCCATATATACATATGTGTACATTCCCACATATACTTTCAAATGTGACTTTACGGGCTGGACATATATACCTATATAATAATAATAATAATAACAATATTAATAATAATAACAGTAATAGTAAAAAAATAATAATGCTAATACTAATAATTGTTATACTATATTTTAGTTCGTCTCCTCCTTACCCTGACGAGCCGTAGGGTGAAACCTATGTAGGTTTGTTGACTCTTACTTAGATTGATGCTTTCTACCTATATATATATATATATATATATATATATATATATATATGCGTGTGTGTGTGTTGGTCACACTACAAACTCGCTCTCACAACGTTTGACACTACATTTAAAAGACATTTCTAACATCTTTAGACATATGAAACAACATACCAGGCCACATACACAAGTCCGTGAAATCCTCGTCGAAAACACAACCATACTTAAACACGAAAACAATAAACAAAAACTAAAAATACTCGAAGCCATATACATAAAACAGTTGAAACCTAACCTGAACAAAATTAACTACGAGATCTCCACACACATTCTTAAATGCCTATAATAGATAACAAAAGCAATTGGTTATCCCAATGGCTTTCCATACTTAATACTTTTCTCCCCCTCGTGTGGTCATGTGAGACGCCACAAGCTGTAGAGTGATTTTCGCTTCCAGCATGCACGCATGTGTTCGCCAATCCTCCAAACAAACAAAAGACGACTACTACTATCGTTCGTCCGCGAACTGCCCGTTACAACCAACACTATTTTCATCTTTGATAATGGCTGATGTAAGCCGAAAGCTCAGAAAGGATTAAATAAAAACATGTATCAATATTGTGATTTTCTTTCCTCTTTCAACGATAATGCTATTAAGTTTATCAGACAATATGAAAAAATTTACATAAAATAAATCGACAAAATTTGTCTATATTATTTAATGAAACATGCATGAAGATAGATAGATAGATAGATAGATAGATAGATAGATATGAACATTGGAATAGATAGATAGATAGATAGATAGATAGATAGATAGATAATGAAAGGACTTAGATAGATAGATAGATAGATAGATAGATAGATAGATAGATAGATAGATAGATAGATAGATAATGAAAGGACTCAGATAGATAGATAGATAGATAGATAGATAGATAGATAGATAGATAGATAGATAGATAATGAAAGGACTCAGATAGATAGATAGATAGATAGATAGATAGATAGATAGATAGATAGATAATGAAAGGACTCAAAGATAGATAGATAGATAGATAGATAGATAGATAGATAGATAGATAATGAAAGGACTCAGATAGATAGATAGATAGGTAGATAGATAGATAGATAGATAGATAGATAGATAGATAGATAGATAGATAGATATGAACAATTAGGAATAGATAGATAGATAGATAGATAGATAGATAGATAGATAGATAATGAAAGGACTCGATAGATAGATAGATAGATAGATAGATAGATAGATAGATAGATAGATAGATAATGAAAGGACTCAGATAGATAGATAGATAGATAGATAGATAGATAGATAGATAGATAGATAGATAGATAGATAATGAAAGGACTCAGATAGATAGATAGATAGATAGATAGATAGATAGATAGATAGATAGATAGATAGATAGATATGGATCGCAAATTTAAAATGAGAATCATTGGTAAAACAAACAAACAGTATTATATCATTATTCTGTTTCCAATATTTCCTTAAGAAACTCTCATTAATAAATCAAATGGCAATATAAAAAATGAATAACTATTTAAAATAAGTGTCTGAGCAGATATTTTACTCATGGCCATTCTTCTTAAATTTCATAATATGCACAAAATATGCCTAGAAAATAACGGGAGTGTTATCGCAATTAATTTATTTAAATTCCAAGTAACGAACTACATGCTTTCCTCTACGGAGTTATCTCCCATTGAGTCTAATATCCTTTTCCGTCCTTCTCTGCCACGCTTCCATGCACTGCCGAAAGTATTTTTCTTGGATGTTCCTCAGTTCCGTCGTCACGGCCCTCTGGTTGTCCTCCACGGAGTAAGACGAGGTGAATAGGGAGGTGAATGTGAGCAGGCGCGTTGTCGTCGTGAAGCAACCACGATCTGTCCCGCTACAACGCTCGTCTCTTCTCGCGTACTGAGCGAAGCAAACGCCGCGTGATCTGTTTGTAGACTTTCTAATTTTTTGTCTGTAGCAAGAACTCAGTAGATGATTCCTTTCACATCAAAGAACAGATGTCCTGCTACTTTTCAGACAGACCCCCGCCACACACACACACACACACACACACACACACACAATATATATATATATATATATATATATATATATATATATATATATATATATAAAGACATTTCTAACATCTTTAGACATATAAAACAACATACCAGGCCACATACACAAGTCCGTGAAATCCTCGTCGAAAACACAACCATACTTAAACACGAAAACAATAAACAAAAACTAAAAATACACGAAGCCATATACATAAAACAGTTGAAACCTAACCTGAACAAAATTAACTACGAAATCTCCACACACATTCTTAAATGCCTATAATAGATAACAGAAACGAGTAGTTATCCCAATGGCTTTCCATACTTCTCGCCCCCACTCTCGTGTGGTTATGTGAGACGCCACAAGCTGTAGAGTGATTTTCGCTTCCAGCATGCACGCATGTGTTCGCCAATCCTCCAAACAAACAAAAGACGACTACTACTATCGTTCGTCCGCGAACTGCCCGTTACAACCAACACTATTTTCATCTTTGATAATGGTTAGTGTAAGCCGAAAGCTCAGAAAGGATTAAATAAAAACATGTGTCAATATTGTGATTTTCTTTCCTCTTTCAACGATAATGTTATTAAGCACATCAGTCGATATGAAAAAATTTACATAAAATAAACAAAATTTGTCTATATTATTTAATGAAACATACATGAAGATAGATAGATAGATAGATAGATAGATAGATAGATAGATAGATAGATATGAACATTGGAATAGATAGATAGATAGATAGATAGATAGATAGATAGATAGATACATAATGAAAGGACTTAGATAGATAGATAGATAGATAGATAGATAGATAGATAGATGATGGATAGATAGATAGATAGATAGATAGATAGATAGATAGATAATGAAAGGACCCAGATAGATAGATAGATAGATAGATAGATAGATAGATAGATAGATAGATAGATGTTCCTCAGTACGCGAGAAGAGACCAGCGTTGTAGCGGGACAAATCGTGGTTGCTTCACGACGACAACGCGCCTGCTCACATTCACCTCCCTATTCACCTCGTCTTACTCCGTGGAGGACAACCAGATAGCCGTGACGACGGAACTGAGGAACATCATATATATATATATATATATATATATATATATATGCCACTGTTGCTCAGGGGTTACATAAGGGGAAAGTGATGAGAAAGAGGGGTAGGTTATGGAGAGTGTCAGGAAGAGGGTAATAGAAATATGAGAATACTGGCGTGATGTAGGTGGAGTAGATGGAGAAAAGAGTTTGGGAGAAAGGATGCGAGTTAGTGAGATATGAGATATCTATTGACCTTACATTTAAATTCCTGGAGATTGTAGTTGTCGAGGAAGCAAGTGTACGGAAGAGAATTCCACAGGCGGGAAGTGCAAGAAAAGAAGCTGTTAGAGTAGAAGATGCAGTTACATTTGTCTCGCTGTATAGGTTGAATAGATTTTGGTGAGAATACACATCCTTGTCTCACACCCTTTTATATTTTTGTATACCGGCTGAATTCGTTTCTTTTCCGTATGCCGGCGGTTTCGTTGCCGGTACAGGTTCTTGATGACTCTGATGTCTTTTCCGAATATGTCAAGGTTGCCGAGCGTCTTTATCAGGTCTTTGTGGCGCACTTTGTCGAATAACTTTGCGTAGTCTATGAAACACAGGTACACATCTTCCTGCATTTGTTAGTTGGTTGGTTCATTTAACCAGCATATCAACCTTCATTAGGTCATATAATGCTGAAAATCGTTTTGATTTGTTTTATTTAGTTTATTTATTTTATTCTTTTTTCGAGTATCAAGATTCATTTTTAAGGGCAGGGTCCCCAAGTCCTACCCTTGTTATTTAACCCATAACTGGAGGGAAGGGTCGGATTAATACCTTTCACAAGGGTACCAGTGCTTAAGTGAATGCAGGGCATTCAACTGGAATTCGAACTCGGTTCACCTATTTCTCTTTCCGAGCCGATATCCACTGCAACACAACGCATATCCGTCACTATACGCGTACATCACCTGGTATTCCCAAGCGGTCACTCATCTAAGTACTGACCAGGCTCAACGTTGCTTAACTTCGGTGATCGAGCGAGAACCGGTGTATTCAACATGATATGGCCGTAAGCAATAAACGCTTACAGCACCTGGTATTCCCAAGCGGTCACCCATGTAAGTACTGACCAGGCTCAACGTTGCTTAACTTCGGTGATCAATCGAGAACCGGTGTATTCAACGTGACATGGCCGTAAGCACGCACATCCGTCACTAAACGCTTACAGCACCTGGTATTCCCAAGCGGTCACCCATCTAAGTACTGACCAGGCTCAACGTTGCTTAACTTCGGTGATCGAGCGAGAACCGGTGTATTCAACATGATATGGCCGTAAGCAATAAACGCTTACAGCACCTGGTATTCCCAAGCGGTCACCCATGTAAGTACTGACCAGGCTCAACGTTGCTTAACTTCGGTGATCGAGCGAGAACCGGTGTATTCAACATGATATGGCCGTAAGCAATAAACGCTTACAGCACCTGGTATTCCCAAGCGGTCACCCATCTAAGTACTGACATGGCCGTAAGCACGCACATCCGTCACTGAAAAAAAAACGGGAGAAAGCTAAAAAGAGCAGACGCTCTAGTGAAACGCGTCGTTGATAAATTGTTCACTTAGTCCGTACACGGGCAGGAAACCAGTTGAGCAGGTATACAAAAATAGAATGGGGTGTAAGACAAGCCTGTGTCTTCTCATCAAATCTATTCAACCTATACAGCGAGACAATTCTGAGAGCCTCAGAAGTCATGCCAGGATTTGTCAATGGTAGCCGAAATCTGAACAATATAATATACGCAGATGACCCAGTGCTGATAGCAGACACTACACTACACGATCTCTTGCAGGAAGTAGTTACATGAAGTGGAAAGAAATGACTGTATATAAAATACAAGAAAACTGCATTCTTTTTTAAATTTTTTAATCGTATCACCCCGAGCAAGGCGGTAACGCCACTGATGTGCAGGGGGCTACATAAGAGTAAAAAGATTAAGTAGAAGAGAGTGAAAAGAAAGACGAACCAGTTAGAAAGGAGCAAGAGAAGGATGGGAATACAGGTATGATGACAGTTGCAAAGGTGGAGAGAAAGGAAAGGATATACAGGGTGGTGAAGAAAGAACTAGAGTCAAGTGGTTAAGAGATGAGTATTGACATTGCATTTAAATTCCTGGAGGTTGTAGCCGTCAGGAAAGCAAGAATATGGAAGCGAGTTCCACAGGCGGGAAGTGCGAGAGAAGAAGCTTCAGGAGTAGAATTGTCGTCTGCATTTGGTTAATCTAACTGTGAATGGGTGCGTGGTAATCAGGAAAAAAATGACACCTACAGGTCGAGATACTAAAATCAAACAAGTACAAAAATTTAATTACCTGGGAAGTGTTTTAACGGAGTGGTGGGGGGAGTGCGACATTGAGATCCAAATACGTATTAGCATGGCTAAAGATGCATTCCAGAAGCTAAGTAGAGTATTAAGAGACAAGGAAATTCAGCTGGACATGAAGAAGAAAATACTGGAGTGTTATGTGATATCTGTCCCTTAATATGGATTCAATGCTGGATAATATAATCAAAGACGAAATAAAAACTTGAAGCAACCGAAATGTGGCTCTACAGAAGGATGCTTAGGATGCTATGGACCGAACGTGTGAGCAACGACGATGTTTTGGAGGGGATGGACGCGAAAAGAAAACTGATACTTAACATCAGGAAAAGACAGCTGAAGTTTCTAGGACATGTACTGAGGAAGGAGGGCTTAGAGAAACTGATACTCACAGAACAAATACAGGGTAAGAGAGACATGGAAAAGGTTTTGGAGTGGATAAAAATGAAAAGGAAACTTATACATAACATCAGGAAAAGAGAGCTGAAGCTTCTGGGACATGTACTGAGGAAGGAGGGCCTGGAGAATCTGATGCTCACGAGACGGATAGAGAAGAAAAAGCAATGCATGACATACTTGATGGACTTAAGCAGATGCTTGATGGAGCCGGGGTTGAGTGGGATCACAGGGAAAGTGATGTTAAGAGCTACAAGAGATAGGAAGATGTGGAGGGCCATGAACAACTGAGTCCTGAAAGGAGACGGTACATCGAAGAAAAAATTTGAATTGAATATTTGTTTGGCGCTTTAATATCTCCCGTCCCAATAATATCTGGTAATGTTGTTTTTTCAGATTCCATATTGTACTCCTTTCTGTTTCGTGTTCCTTCTATTTGACGAGTGGCTTTCTTCTTCTTCTTCTTCTTCTTCTTCTTCTTCTTATTATTATTATTATTATTATATCATTTTTAATCATAATTCGATTTCTGCTATGGTCGCACTACCAACCAAGTCTGCAGAAAGACCTAAGGCAGTGGTGTGTTGTTATGGTTCCATTTCATGTTTTTTCTATCCCTCCTAACATCCCTAGCGTTACGTAGACAACGTTCTCCTTAGTGTGTGTGCTGTACTTAATAAGACATTTTTTTGTATATCTCTTAAGCTGGGGTTTCCAGAGCTTCTTTCAATGAGTTGTTTTGTTCCATTTTTTATCATTCCAAGTGCACCTACTATCACTGGCACAACTCTTGTTTTCAATTTCCACATTTTTTTCTATTTCAGTTTCCGGGTTTTTATATTTTGATAGTTTTTCGAATTCCTTGGTTGCTATGATACAATCCGCTGGACAAGCTATATCAATTAACAGGCAAGTTTTTCTGTTTCTGGTTTTTAACAATAATGCTCGGCCTATTTGCTTTAATTTATTATTATTATTATTATTATTATTATTATTATTATTATTATTATTATTATTATTCCACTTCTTTTTCTTTAATTTATAACTTCCTTCTTTTTTTACTTACGCCATTGTTATTGTAGCTGACGTTAATGTTCCATATTTTTCTTAAAGGAAGTGAGTCTATATAAATATTAAGATTTAACTAGACATATTGTTCGAGAACAAGATAGATAGATAGATAGATAGATAGATAGATAGATAGATAGATAGATAGATAGATTAATCGTTTCATCCCAAGCAAGGCATTCCCCTGCCACTATTGCGCTTGGGGCTACATAGGGGAAGGTAAATAGAAAGAGTGGTTAGATATAGGAAATGTCAGAAGTGGGGTGATAGGTAGTTGGGAGGATGGGAAGAGTGTTTGAAAGAATGGAAGCGAGTTAGTGTGTTAGGAGGTGTCTATTGACCTTACATTTAAACTCCTGGAGATTGTAGCCGTCGGGGAAGTAGTCATGTGGAAGGGAATTCCACAGTCGGGAAGTACGAGAAAAGAAACTGTTGGAGTAGAAGTTGCGGTTGCATTTTATCGGTTTCACTGTAAAAGGGTGGGATCTAGTTGCTAATCTAGTATCTCGTGCAAATTCGAACCTAGGGGGCACCAGTGATCTAAGTTCATCGGAGCAGAAGCCATGAAAGTATTTATAGAAGAGACACAGGGAAGCCACGTCGCGCCGGTGAGAGAGAGACTCCAGGCGATCTGCCAAGTTAGTATCGATCACATTACAGACCCTCCGCTGTACCTTGTCTAGAAGCCCGAGGAGAATAACAGGGGCACCCGACCAGATATGGCAACAATATTCAATGCACGGGCGGATGGTAGATTTATAAATGTGCAGGATAGATTCAGACGAAAAAACCTCCGGGCCCTGCACAGAGAACCGACTTTCATAGCAGCGGATTTAGCAATGGATTCGATATAGTCATTCCACTTGAGGTCCGCTGAAAGTGCGAGACTAAGGAGGCGACAGTAACCTTAAGAGAATAATGAAAATGTTCTTAACAGCAATTAACGTAGAAAGGCTGACATTAGAACTATTCAGGCAGAACCTACTTTGACATCGAATGGACGGACATGCTTTGAAATATTTAATTCAATAATCTGGTCGCATTTTTCTCCATTCCTCTACTTCTTCTTCTTACATGTCCCGTCTATGGTATTCTCAACATCCTCCTGTAGATCAATAACTCTCTTGACTTTTCTTCTCTTCATATGTGCCATATAGAAAGTTTGATGTTACGTCGCATTTCAGTATTCTTCTGGTTGTTTCTATCGAATTCGTTTTGAAAGCCAATTTTTCCCATTCTAATGTGTCTTCGGATTTCTGTGCCACATCTTTCATATGTTATAACTTTTCTCGCACCTTAAAGAAGGCGTTAAAATAAGAGCAAAATCAACTAAACATTTTGAATCAAACGGTGTATTTTTCGGAACTTGATTCATTGTTCCTAAATACGCTATGAAGTCTTCCTTTCCCTGCCATGTGCCGATAGGTCATTGGTTGTGATTTCCGGACAAATCGATCGATTTTCAATCCCGGCTTCAGTTTGAGTTTGAATTTTGTTTAACGGCATATCAACACATCTGTGCCTTACTTTTTGCCAAAAACGTGAGATTTTAAGGTATTTTTTTTTTATGTTCGGTTATTGTGAAAAAGTTTATTTAGTCCCATTTTGAAATTTTTATTTTTTTATTTTAGAAAACTGAAGATGTCTTCTAGTTTTGAATTAAAAAATGTTTACTAAGAATTTTTGGAAAATTTTTGTTTTGTTCCCTGAATGCTTATACCCCGTCAAATGTTTCCTAAACTTCCTTAATTACGTGCAAATGTATATGCTGAACTCAAATCGATATTTGTTTATTGAAGAAACCTACCTTTTTTCCTGTTATCCACCACAAAAAAATCGGACTATATCTCAACCCTTAACACCGTTCTCATATCTGATTCATCGCTGAATGACTTGAGGCGTAGGATACTTATTTCGGCCTGTTTACTTCCTTTGAGTAAATACTCCGCGATTTGTTTGGTTTCGGAACTCAGATTCCGCGTAGTAATTGCAAAAAGGAAGTAAATTGGTCGAAAAACCGCCAAACAACGCGTGAAGTCATTCTGCAGGGAATAACATTTTTTGCGGCGTGGTTACAGGGTGAGATAAACAGCGAAAAGAAGTTCGATATTTTTCTGGTTGTAAACTTGAAAAAAAGTAAGTTTCGTCAATAAACAATTATCGATTTGATTTCAGCATTTACATTTGCACGGAAGTAAGGATATTTTGGAAGGATTTGAAGGGCTAAAGGCCTTCGGAAAACAAAGCAAACGTTTACCAACTTTTTCCTTCAAAAATGTTTTATGGTAATAATTTTTCAAAAATATATTGTTAGTAATCATTTTGCTTCAAAAATATATATTTTCCTATAAAAATCTATTTTTAAGCATATATTTCTTTAAAATTGTATTTTTATAATTTCATTGTGTTTTTACCACATTTTGGGGATTAACTATTTGTCCATAGATGGGACCCAGACAGATGCTACCACTCCGGGTCTTGGTGGACCTGAAAACAACAGCAATTAAGAGGTGGATCGATGCTTTTCACAACCTCCCAATCAGAGGCCTTGCTGCCGGATCAATCCCGGCTTGAAGCAAACGGTTTGTCTAGCCGCACCGATGAGTTGTGATACAGCAAAACATATCTGTATGCGGATGATTATATATATATATATATATACTAGCAGTATAGCCCGGCGTTGCTCGGGTGTAATGAAAGCTTTAAAACTAATCTATGGCCCTCGAGCTCAGACTCTTTAGACGTTGGCACGAAAGACTAAAAAGCAATACTTGTTTCCAGTGAAAGCGAAACCGTATACTGAAAGAAAAATGAATGGATGTAAGTCAAATTTTGATTTCCTCGTATCGATATCAAATAAGTTTTTTTCGTCGTAAACTGAATTTTGAAGGCTAAATAAGTCCTCTGAGTAAATGGTATCATGGCTGAGACTAAAAACTACAATTATACCTACTTAGAGCCAAACCCGAAGCAAAAACTAAAATAAAAGTGCTGAAAAATACAAACATACAGGCAGATAAACAGACACACACACAAACATTGCCTTATATATATATATATATATATATATATATATATATATATATATAATCGATTTTCTGCACTATTTTAAGTATGAAATATATTATTTCTTTTAAAACTGGGGTGGCCTAGTAATTGTGGCCGGTAGTGTAGGTACCTACGTTTGTCACGCTTTTGCCGTAATGAATGAAATTGAATATATTGTGGAAAAAGCATTCTATTTCCGGAGGAAGACATTATAATGGAAGAAAGAATAAGACAACATACAGAGGCAGTGAGAGAAGAAGACGAATACGAGCAGAAGAGAGACAAGCAATCCGTAAGAATAATAGAGGACGAATGTAAGCAAGAAGAAATAATATGAACGAAGAACGAAAACTTTTTTACTTATTGCAACACTAGCAGTATAGCCCGGCGTTGCTCGGGTGGAATGAAAGCTTTAAAACTAATCCATGGTCCTGGAGCTCAGACTCAGCCTAAAGAATATTTGAAATAATAAAATAATTGCGACAATTTATCAATCGCACCTTGTATATATATATATATATATATATATATATATATATATATATATATATATATATATATATCAGCAGTATAGCCCGGCGTTACTCGGGTGTAATGAAAGCTTTAAAACTAATCCATGGTCCTGGAGCTCAGACTCAGCCTAAAGAATATTTGTGTGAAGTTTGTCGAGAATCAAATAAAAAATTGTGGATTTGTATAAAGGACATACAGACAGATAAACAGACACACACACACAAATATCTTGCCTTATATTTTTTTTTAACATATCAAGCAATATATATTTTATCGATTTTCTGCACTATTGTAAGAACTGCAACCTTGAAACCTCTGAATATCGTTTCTTATGTCTTTGTCTATGAGTGTATCAAATTTGATTAAAATTGGACCACTCCTTCTATAACGTGATTTTTTTCGATTATCGATTTTCAATATTTATCGGGGGTACCTCGACACAAAACCTAGCTAAAAACACTCGCAGACGCTTATAGTACAACTGTGTAAATTTTCAAGAAAATCGGTTCAACCGTTTCTGAGTCTATAGGTAACGGACACACGCACAGACAAAGTTCCATTGATAAATAAGTTTAAATATATGCACGCATAATGTCCTTCGTCTATAGAACGGCTCGGTGTTTCATGCACCAGCATCATCAGGTGCATTTTATGATCTGACTTCCGGGATTTTTATTTTTGGTTCACGCGTTGTTCATGGCAATTATATTTTATAATACTGGATGCTATTTTTTAATTGTATAGTTTGATTTGATTTGAACTAAAACTTTAACATGAAATTTAATATTAAAATTTTAAAAGTCCAATTAATTAAAATTTAAATTTATAAGTAAGATATTATTATTATTATTATTATTATTATTATTATTATTATTTCACTTTTTCTCATAATTCGATTTCTGCTATGGTCGCACAATCTACCAAGTCTGCAGGGAGACCTAAGGCAGGTCGTGGTGTGTTTTTATAGCTCCATTTCATGTTTTTTTCCTATCTCCCCTATCATCCCTAGCGTTACATAGATAAAGTTCTCCTTAGTGTGTGGGCTGTACTTAACAAGACACTTTTTTTGTATATCTCTTAACCTGGGGTTTCCAGAGATTCCTTCAATGTGTTGTTTTGTTCCATTTTTTATCATTCCAAGTGCACCTACTATCACTGGTACTATTCTTGTTTTGAATTTCCACATTTTTCCTATTTCAAATTCCAGGTCTTCATATTGTTTGACAGTTTTTCGATTTCCTTGGTTGCTATGTTAGAATCCGCTGGACAAGGCATATCAATTAATAGGCAAGTTTTTCTTTATGGTTTTTAACAATAATGTCCGGTCTATTTGCTTCAATTTTCCTGTCTGTGTAGACGGTGTAATCCTATACAATGGGGACATCTTCTATTTCTGTAACCGGTGCTTGGTGATGTTCATACCAGTGATTGTTTACATATTTTCCATAGTGTTTCCACATTGTCCAGTGTTAATATTGCCCCTCTCTATCGTGACGATTTTTATATTCATTTGGGGCATGTACACAGCATCCTGAGATTAGATTAAATTTTTATTATTATGTCATTTTTCATCATATTTCGATTTCTGCTTTGGTCTCACTACCAACCAAGTCTGCGGGGAGAACTAAGGCAGGTCGTGGCGTGTTGTTATGGCTCCATTTCATGTTTTTCTATCTTCCCTATCATCCCTAGCATTACATAGATAAAGTTTTCCTTAGTGTGTGGGCTGTACTTAATTAGACAATTTTTTTTATGTCTCTTAAGCTGGGGTTTCCAGGGATTCTTTCAATGTGTTGTTTTGTTCCATTTTTTATCATTCCAAGTGCACCTACTATTACTGGCACGACTCTTGTTTTCAATTTCCATTTATTAATAATTTATTATTATTATTATTATTATTATTATTATTATTATTTCCTTGAACATCTGCTGTCTCCTAAGGTCAGAAATGACTTCATAACATTATCCCCTGATTATTTTTGTAAATATAGAAATTAAAAAATAAGAACACCTATATTTCATATAAAACACATCGTAATGTGTGAGCCGTACGTGCGAGTACATTTTTTTGTTTGTTATGGCTTCCAGGAATCGCTTCAATATGTCTATCGGAAAAGATACATTACAATTTGAAAGCGCTGCCTCTTCAATAAGAAAGTACATTCAGTTTTTGAAGGTGTTCAGCAATGCAGGATGAAATAAATAATTTTTCAAAGTATAAACCGCATAATATGGAAAAAAAAAATCCAGTGTCCTTAAGGCTACTTAATATTGGTTCAGTGATCAGCTGGCTAAGCAAATTCCTAGAGCTTATTATTATTTTTCTGCTCAGGTTAGGGTCCATCTTGGCACTCGTTCTGTTTTCCCGTCTATGTAAAAGGACATACTTCCTCCCCATTATATTTCTTCTGTTATTTACAGATTTATTTGTAATTGTGGCTATGATTACATAGGAAGGACTCACAGAGATTGGATTGTAGAAAAAAACAGCATGTGCCATTAAGAATTCTCAAAACGGATGTTCGTGCGGGTTAACTTAAAAACACTTCCGGGTCAGCCATTGCTGAACATCTGATAATGGCAAAAACTGTGTAAAAAGCTTCATTGTTGTCTGGTTCACACTCTAAATTTCATTTACAGGTGTTGGAGTCGATATGTATAAAGACCAGGACGCCGTCTCTTTGAAAACAGAGTTAATGTGCTATAGGACTCCATATTATTACTATTTCGTACCTGCCCGTGCCCTTCTCCATAATTTTTCCCCAGTACGTCATGATTCATTTTTATCTTTTAATATTTTAAATGTTGAAAAATTGAATTAAAAAAATAATCCCAGTTGACCCTGATAACGAATAGGGATTGAAGCCGGTCGGTCGTTTTCGTATTTCTTATTTTTTATAACATCTATTGATATTCTATCATCTATAAATGCCTGTAAGTATGAAAGTGACTTTATTCGTTACCATTATAAAATTTCGTGCCTATAATAATTTGTTTAAACACACACACACACACACACACACACACACACACACACACACACACACACACACATACATACATATATATATATATATATATATATATATTTTTAATTGTATCACCCCAGGCAAGGTGGTAACGCCACTGATGTGCAAGGGGCTACGTAATAGTGAAAAGATTGGAAAAGAGAAAGCCGGAAACCACACTCTAAACAGGGAACAAGGGATGAGCTTCTTAACCTGTTCAATAGACGAGGGTGGAGTGTGAACCGGGCGATATATATATATATATATATATATGTGTGTGTGTGTGTGTGTGTGTGTGTGTGTGTAAATCTAACCTAGATCCAACAGACCTACCTAGATTTCACCTAATGGATCCGATAGGTGAAACCTAGGTAGGTCTGTTGGCTCTTACTTAGATTTATTCTTTCTTTCTTTCTTTATATATATATATATATATATATATATATATATATATATATATATATATATTCATTGTTGCACTACTATTGTATTGAGCGCTTTAATGTTAGGGTTCTCGTCTCGGGTTTTTTTTTCTTTTCAACGAGTATTTTGACGTATGTTCAAGTACTTAGCTTGTTTCTTTTTTTATTTCCCGTTTTTTCCCCTCCGCGTTTATCCTCGGTGGGTTTTTTGAAACGAATTGAAATATATTATAACAATTATTAATCTTATTATTATTATTGTTAATAAATTACTGTCCATAAAGTCTCTTTACAATCTAAAACATTTAGTACAGAAGCAAATGAATAGACAAATGTATGAAAATTATTTCAAAATGAAGAGTTGATACAGAAGTTGTTTTTTTTTAAACCAATTTAATTCACCTCTCGTTTATTAGTTTCAAGAAACACATCATGGCGATACACAAACGGTGTTTTACTCAGATACTATTGGTCGTCCACCCATCACTTTACCCAGCCATGGCCATGTCTCCATACATTTCTTGTCATTCACGAATTCGATGACCTGACGGTGAATCTCTTCTATACTTAGTTCTGTACACTCGCCCAATCTGCGTATCCAAACTTGTTTCAATAATCAATGACAAACATCGTGTTTTTTGTTTTTTTTAAGGCGTAGCCATTCTTTAGGGATTCATTTAACTGTACCTCTTTCATCAACAGGATACCCGAAATACACAATTGAAATTTGAATAAAAACTTTGATAACTAATGAGTCCATATAACAAATCAGATTAAGATCTCTGTTGTGGAGTTGTGGCGAAAATAGTGACTGGTTTGTGCCGGAAGTAAAACATGGAACACAGATGGCAGGTTCAAAACAGAGTATTAGTATAACAAGAACATATGTACATAGTAAGTGTTTTTTAAACTAATTTAATTCGCCTCTCGTTTAATAGTTGCAAGAAGCACACAATGGCGCTACACAAACGAGGTTTTACTCAAATGCTATTGGTCGTCTACCCCTCCATTTATCCAACAATGTCCCTGTCTCCATAAATTTCTTGTGTCATTCACGAATTGTGACGGTGGATCTCTTCCTTACTTTGTTCTGTCCTCTCGCTGACTCTGCGTATCCGATTTTGTCTCAGTAAACCATGACAAAAATTGTGCCTTTTCTTAAGGAATAGCAATTCTTTTGAGGTTCATGTAAAAGTGCCTCTTTCATCAACAGGATACCTGAAAAACACAAATTCAATTTGAATAAAAACTTTGAGTCCATAGAACAAATCTGATTAAGATATCGCATCAATTCTTTTACAATATATTTTTTAAAACTACGTTATTTTTAATGTAGATAAAGTTTTAATTAATTTTAGAAATAATATAAATTTAGGATATCATATTCTGGAGAAGAAAAAAATTTCGAGGAATAATGAATTTTCATAAGAATTGTTTTCATTTTTTCTTTGCTAATTAAAGTTTCAAACATCTTTTCAAATTTCTTCCAGTTACTCGGTGTCTTCGGTTAATAATTCATTAAAAACATACTTTATTTACAAATCGAAAATTCAGAAGCTTAATACAAATCATTTAGAATTAAAATTTTAAACATATTTTCTAATTCTTATTATGTTAAACTGCACATTTTCTTTCACTATGGAAACTTATAAGAGACTTGTCATTAAATGGTCATATGTTTTAAGGGTTGCTTCCTTTACAAATTGCTAAACTGGGTTGTGTCAATTTTTGGTCACCATACGCCGAGATTGATTGATAGGTGCTGCCAGCGTCTACTTAAAAGATCAATGAGTCTGACCTTTATGATTAAGAAATACTTTTATTCTAAACTTCATGTCATAAACAAATAATATTTGTTTCAAATCAGATTAATTTAACCTTAAATTAATAATTTTCCCCAAATAACAAGTAAGAGATGTATATTTTATTTTTGCAAGATGTTTAAAACCGAGAATTAAATTTTGTTTACAAATGTATCGATCGCTCAAAAATGGCCGAAAAAATGAAAATTTTTTAAAATCTCAGAATTTTAGATTCCAATGAATATAAATTCTGTTTGAAAGACACCTGAGTATTTTTCTTAGTGGAAATAGTAAATTTAATCATTTAGCCTTCAATTAAGCTAAAATTAAGTTTCAGAAAAAAGTTATTATTTTTAAAATTCTATTTAAAACTTAGGAGTCGAAATACCTAAATTTAATTCACCTATATATGGGCATCATTAGTTGCACAAAACACATTGAGACAGTTCTTGATTTCTTATACGATCAATGTTTGCCTCAGATGTTCTTGGTTATTCAATTTCCCAGTCGCCATAAATTTCTTGTGCCGTTTATGAATTGGTGGAATTGACGGTGAATCTCTTCCATACTTAGTTCTGTACACTAGCTAAATCTATGTATCTAATTTTGTCTCAATAAACCGTGACATTGTGCTTTTTTTTTATAGGAAAAGCCATTCTTTAGGGGTTCATTTAACAGTGCCTCTTTCATCAACAGGATACCTGTAATACACAATTGAAATTTGAATAAAAACTTTGATAACTAATGAGTCCATATAACAAGTCAGATTAAGATCTCTGTTGTGGAGTTGTGGCAAAAGTAGTGACTGGTTTGTGCTGGAAGTAAAACATGGAACACAGATGGCAGGTTCAAAACAGAGTATTAGTATAACAAGAACATATGTACATAGTAAGTGTTTTTTAAACTAATTTAATTCGCCTCTCGTTTAATAGTTGCAAGAAGCACACAATGGCGGTACACAAACGAGGTTTTGCTCAAATGCTATTGGTCGTCCACCCCTCCATTTATCCAACAATGTCCCCGTCTCCATAAATTTCTTGTGTCATTCACGAATTGGCGGTCGTGACGGTGCACCTCTTCCTTACTTTGTTCTGTCCTCTCGCTGACTCTGCGTATCCGATTTTGTCTCAGTAAACCATGACAAAAATTGTGCCTTTTCTTAAGCAATAACAATTCTTTTGAGGTTCATGTAAAAGTGCCTCTTTCATCAACAGGATACCTGAAAAACACAAATGATAACTAATGAGTTCATCGAATAAATCTGATTAAGATGCCTCATCAATTCCCTTTTCAATATATTTTTTAAGTTGTAAAAGAGACATTATGGTCACTTTGCAATTCCTGATAGTGTATCCAGTTCCCATAGGATGTTGGTGTTTTAAAGGCAGAATAAATCTGTGGACGAGAGGCATCCTTGTCTCACACCCTTTCCTTTTATTTATAGCTACTCAATTTATTTCTTTTTTGTATGCATTCGGTTTGCTTCCAGTATAAATGCAGGATCATTCTAACATCTTTTCCAAATAGATATCGTTTTCCCTGTAGTTCAAATATAATAAAAAAAACACATATTATATGAAAAAAAAAACACATATAATATAAGCCCAAGCCAGATAATAATTATCAATGTGTATTTATTCATAACATTTCCCGTCTATTTATTTATGTTTCTTGTCCCATAGTAGTAAGAAGGGAAGTAAATCAGCTTAAGCTTGTAAATTCATGAGTTGTTGTGGCGAACCTTCGCTGCAAATTTGTAGTGACCGGTTTGTGCCGAAAGTAAGACACGGAACACAGGAGACAGTGTATTAGTATAACAAGAACATATATACTAGTAAGTGTTAGTAATTAAGTAAATAAAAATAAACAACTCCAAACGGTACAGTCACGCTGCGTATTGCCCGAATAGTAGCTAGCTTTAACTGCGTACTAGCTGTACTTGACTGCCTTCCTGCAGGTAATTATATACTAGGAGGAAAAGTCCATTCCTCGTAGATGGGCACTATAACATTATCTCATCAATTGCCTTTTGTAATATATATTTTTAAGTTGTAAAGAGATTTTGGAGATACCTTGTATATCACAAACATATATATATATATATAAACTTTCTAAAGCGACTCTTTTGTCAAAACATTTCAAAAGAACGGTTTCAAGCTGAATTATAAAATTTATTGTTCAGTTTATTATAACATTTTACAGATATAATGTTCTCTTTTTGTGTCTATAATTAGTACAAACTGCAGGTACTTCTAGAAAATTTAATAAAGGGTAGCGAAAAGACTTGGCTAAGTTATACAAAAAATAGTATTTATGGTTATTAGGAATAGGAACAACGCAAGATCCGAAGTAAAAATTAGAGGCGTCAAAATAAACCAAGTAGCTATACAAAATCTCCTATAGAAGGTAACTGAAGAGAGTGACAAGAAAAGACGACAATACAAGAAAACCGAATGTATGGTCATCAGCAAAAAGAGCAGCCCAAAATGCCAAATACAGGTGGGAGATACAAAAAATCAAGCAGGTACAAAAATTTAAATAATTGGAAGTCTTCTAACAGAAGACGGAAAGTGCGACACAGAGATCCAAAGCGAATTGGCATGGTGAAAGACGCATTTCAGAAGCTGAGTAGAGTATTAAGAAACAGGAAAATTTCGCTAGAAACAAAGAAAAGAGTACTAGATTGCTAGGGGATGTCAGTTCTTCAATATGGCAGTGAATGCTGGACAATATCATCAAAGATGAAGGAAAAACTTGAAGCAACTGAAATGTGCTTCTACAGAAGCATACTGGATATAAAATGGGGGATCAGTTCCATATTACAATCAATATATAAACTGACCCCTCATTTTTTGGTCACAGCCGTTTTTATGCATTTATATTCCTGATATCAAAAATCACAATAATGCATTCCAGAAACTGAGCGGAGTATTAAGAGACAGGAAAATTTCGCTAGAAACAAAGAAGAGAGTACTGGATTGCTAGGGGATGTCAGTTCTTCAATATGGCAGTGAATGCTGGACAATATCATCAAAGATGAAGGAAAAACTTGAAGCAGCTGAAATGTGTTCTTCAGAAGGATGCTGCAGATATCATGGGTCGAGCATGTGGTCAATGATGAGGTGTTGGAAAGAATGGAAACGAAAAGGAAATTAATACTGAGCATCAGAAATAGACAGCTAAAGTCCCTGGGACATGCATTGAGGAAGGAGGGCTTGGAGAACCTGATACTAACAGGCCAGATAGAGGGGAAAAGGAGACAAAGGAAAGCAGCGGATATCATACTGAAGTGCCTGATCAGGTGGGTGACAGAACGATGATTGTGTGGTGTAACAGGAGGAAGCATGCTAAAAGCCACCAGGGCCAGAGAGACATGGAAAGCCATGATCGCCTACGTCTTGAAAGGACAGGGCACATAGAAGAAGAAGAAGAAGAAGAAGAAGAAGAAGAAGAAGAAGCTCTATTTAACAATATGGGAAGTGTTATATGAGATAAAGGAAAATGTGACACCAAAATAACGAAGTGTCATTGAAATAGTGAAAGATGTTTTCCAGAAACTCAGGGTTATATTGAGAAATAGAAAAATTTCTTTGGAAACAGATAAGTAGTTTGCTTATCTTTTGTATAATAATCCTCCTCCATGACAATAGATGCTGAGCAGTTTCCTCACAGATGAAGAAAATACTTGAGGCAACTAAGAAAATGTAGTTCTACAGAAGGATACTGAGAATCCAATGAACGAAACATGTGAGTAACGAGGAAGGTTTAAGAATTATAGGAACAAAAATGGTATTTTCAATTAGGATCAGAAAGACAGCAGAAATTTCTCTGTCACATATTGAGGAAAGAAAGCTAAGTGAATTTGACACTCACAGGTTATTGAAGGCAAAATGGGTAAAGAGAAATATCTCGTAAGATAACTGACGAGGCTGCGTAAACTGATAGCAGATGTGTAGAGAGAGAGTGAGTGATGGTAATTGGTCGAATATTGTCTAGGGCAACAAGTGATAAGAAGGCGTGGAGAGTCATGATTGCTCACGCCCTGAAGAGACACGACACATGGAAGAAGAAGAAGAAGAAGAAGATAATAATAATAATAGAAGAAGAAGAAGAAGAAGAAGAAGAAGAAGAAGAAGAAGATAGAAAAGAAGAATACAGAGAAAAAGCAGAAGAGGGAGGGGTAGAAAAAGAAGAAGGAGAAGATAGCGAAGAAGAAAGAGAAAATGAAGAAGAAGAAAATAGAAAAGAAGAAAAATAGCGAAGAAGAAGAAGAGAGAAAAAATAATAAGAAGATAGAGAATAAGAAGAAGAAGAAGAAGAAGAAGAAGAAGATAGAGAAAAAGAAAAAAGAGAAGGAGGAAAAGAAGAAGAAGAAAATGAAGAAGATAATGAAGAAGAAAATAGAGAAGAAGGAAATTAAGAAGAAGAAGAAAATGAAGACGAAGATAGAGAAGAAGAAGAAGAAGAAAATGAAGAAGAAAATAGAGAAGAAGAAAATAAAGAGGAAGAAAATGAAGAAGATAGAGAAAAAGAAGAAGAAGAAGAAAAGAAGATGATAAAGAAAATAGAGAAGAAGGAAATGAAGAAGAAGAAAATGAAGAAGAAGATAGAGAAGAAGAAGAAGAAAATGAAAAAGAAATAGAGAAGAAGAAAATGAAGAAGAAGAAGAAGAAAAATGAAGATGATAGAGAAGAAGAAGAAAAGAAGAAGAGAATGAAGAAGAAAATAGAGAAGAAGAAAATGAAGAAGAAGAAAATGAAGAAGAAGAAGAAGAAGAAGAAGAAAATGAAGAAGATAGGGAAGAAGACGAAGAAGAAAATGAAGAAGATAGAGAAGAAGAAGAAGAAGAAGAAGAAGAAGAAGAAGAAGAAGAAGAAGAAGAAAAAGACGAAGAAGACGATGACGAAGACAGTGAGGAGAAACTTAAACTGCTGATTACATTTGAAAATGTTATTACGAACTGAGCAATAAATTTTGTATGGCAGGTTGTAATCGTCTCTGTAAAGCACCGCTTTCCAGAGAAGAGGCATTTATAAGAAAGTGGGTATGTGTGTGTGTGTGTGTGTGTGTGTGAGAGAGAGAGAGAGAGCGAGAGAGATAAGGAGGACGGAGCAGAGAGAGGTGGGCGGATGGAAGGTGTAAAAATAAAAATTAAAAATGGGAACCAAAATAAAAGGAGTCAAAATGAAAATCCAAGACAAAAAAGATCAGCTGGAATCGTTATAAATGTCTGACGATGGCGCCTTACCAGAAACGCCTTCTCGAATGCGCCGTCATTAAATATTCAAGCAGAAACAGCAGCAGCAGCGTCGTAAATCAACGACAACTTCTATTGTTTTCTTTTACAGCTTTTTGCCTTAGTATTCTTTGCAGTTTCATTAAACGAACGAAGAAAAGACATGGGACAGAGAAGTGGCTCATTTGTAAAACAAGGTCTTTCTTTTAGTATATTAATTTCTTCGTTTATGTGCCGTGTCCCTTCGGGACATGGGCAATCATGGCCCTCCACATCCTTTTATTTCATTAGCTGTTAACACCTTTTCACTTGGTCAGTCAGCTAAGTGCCATACGTGATTCAAACTTGGGCGATTATGCCTCGAAAGAGACATGACTGACTGGGCAGAAGATTATCCCGCTGTAGGTTGCTGTTGCTTTCTGCAGTAGACTGGTTGCCAGCCAAGGCTATAGAACCCAATCCATTTTTGGAAAAATGTATTGTTTTGATTTTAGTTAGCAGGTAACCAAATCGTTACGAGAGTTTACAATGGAAAATGTAATATGACATAACTATTTTTTTTTTCGGTGACAAACACATTACTTTGGAAATTCTTGCAAAAATCAAATAATTGTCGGATTTTAATGAAACTTTCAGGACTTATTTGCAAATGAAGGAAATTATTTTTGAAAGGATTACTTTTAAATAAATCTTGCTAAAAATATGTTTTTACATTCGTTACCCTCCTCCACGTAAATTCATGAAATTTTAAGAAATTAAATTTTGTTGCGAAAAATTTTAATTTGATAAGCTTTTAATTGCTTGAATAAATAATAAAAATTAAGAAAATTTTAATCTGAAAAAAAAAACAAAAACATTCTCTTTCGATTAAGAATTAAATTTTAAAAGAATTGTTTCGATTTTTAGTTATGATAATTTATAAACTTTCAAGAATATCTTTAAAATACTTCAAAGATTTGTTGAGTTTAGTTTAAAAAGTTATTAAGCGAAGATTATATTTACTAATCGAAAATTAAAGTTTAATACAAATTGTTGTGCCTTCGTTTATATATATATATATATATATATATATATATATATATATATATATATCTTCCGGCCTACGTATTCGAGAAAACATGTTAGAAAAATATGCAACCTCCGACAGGAATCAAACCTGAGAATCTTATAGAACTAGGAGAAGCAGCCAATTTATCAGATGTGTCTTAACCACTCAACCACAAAGTACTTCTTAAATAGACAATGCCGAATTAAAATATATAAATACACAAATTCTTTATTTTTTCGAATATTCATAACTACTCTGGTTCGTATTCTAATATAAACAACTGTAAACAATAACAGTTCTACGAAATGTTACGGAAAGTTACGAATTGTTACGGAAAGTTACGAATTGTTACGGAAAGTTACGAAATGTTACGGAAAGTTACGAAATGGAATTGGAATTAATCGACATATTTTTAATTCATTTATTTGAACATTATCATGAATGAATACCTGTATTTGAGTAGATAATAGTTTTACTAACACATTAAATATTCGAAAAGCCGTTAACTAATGAGCCATATAAATACAAAACTTCCTGAATTTTCAAACTAATTTTTTCTGTAATAAAAATTTGTCGGTTCTAGAAATTTATATAGTATAAAATACATGCCATATCTTGCTATATATATATATATATATATATATATATATAGGAGAAACTACTGAAAAGTTGTAAGTTTAAAAATGTATTTTTTGACAGTATTTATTTATTTCTAGAAAGAAAGAAATACTGTCAAAAAATACATTTTTAAACTTACAACTTTTCAGTAGTTTTTCCTATACATAGACAGTATACGTGGATCATCATTATGCTATATATATATATATATATATATATATATATATATATATATATACGTGGATCATCATTATGCTAGCGAATAAAGGACGAAGAAAAATAATAACAACGTTGAAAAGATTAATTTAAAACAGTGCTCAATATAGAAATAGAGCTATGAATATTTATTATAATTTATACTATACAGCATGTACAAATTACAAACTACTACGAAGTGTACTTTTTTTTCGACATTGAAGTAACAATGTCTCATGAGTTAGTAAACGATATTTTTGAAGGGAAATGGAAGATTCGCTTCCTTATATTGGTAAATTTTGGTGTATGCGAAATAGAGAAAATGGGAAATCAAAATTGGGGATTGTAAAAGAGACATTGCACAAAAAGAGGAAAACGAGAGTTAAAAAGAGAGGTAAAAAGAAACTTGGTGAAAAAAGTTCAGAGAAAAGGTTTCTTTTTACCTCTCTTTTTTCTCTCCCGTTTTCCTCTTTTTGTTCAATGTCATTTGATTTCGTCCCATGAACTCCCGTTATGCATAGAGGAAGCTGAATGAAGTTAGCAAACCAAAAAATACTTTTCCTACAATTAAGCATTGTGGGGCGAGCATTCTACTCTGGGGATGTTTTTCTGCTTCTGAACCATGAGAACTAGTGAAAGTGCAGGGTTTTTTGGGTTTTTTTTTAATCGTATCACCCCGAGCAAGGCGGTAATGCCACTGATGTGCAGGGGATACATAAGAGTAAGTAGAAGAGAATGAAGAGAAGGACGAACCAGTTAGAAAGGAGCAAGAGAAGGATGGGAATACAGGTGTGATGACAGTTGCAAAGGTGGAGAGAAAGGAAAGGATCTACCGGACAGTGTGGAAAGAAGTAGGGTCAAGTAGTAAAGAGATGAGAAAGCGTGCTAAGAGCCACCGAGGATAAGGAGACGTAGAAAGCCATGATCACCTACGTCCTGAAGGGACAGGGCACATAGAAGAAGATATATGCCAACTGTTTATAAGAAATTATAATGTGGGTATAAAATGGGGGATCAATTCTATATTATAATCAATATATAAACTGATCCCTCATTTTGTGGCCATGCTAGTTTCTATGCATTTATATTCTAAATTTATGGGCTTTAGCTAGTGGATTACAGAACGAGGGTTGCATGGTGTAACAAGTGAAGGGCTGCTAAGAGCCACAAGGGATAGGAAGACGTGGAAAGAATTGTTCAGATTAGCTTTTCGCTAGGGTATCTAGACTTTAAGCGCAGTACTAGATTTTTTTTCTTTTTTAATCGTATCACCCCGAGCAAGGCGGTAATGCCACTGATGTGCAGGGGACTGCATAAGAGTAAAACGAGTAAGTAGAAGGGAGTGAAGAGAAAGACGAACCATTTGGAAAGGGGCAAGAGAAGGATGGGAATACAGGTGTGATGACAGTTGCAAAGGTGGAGAGAAAGGAAAGGATATACGGGTTGGTGAAAGAACTAGAGTCAAGTGGTTAATAGATGAGTATTGACATTGCATTTAAACTCCTGGAGTTTGTAGCCGTCAGGAAAGCAAGAATATGGAAGCAAGTTCCACAGGCGGGAAGTGCGAGAGAAGAAGCTTCAGGAGTAGAATTGTCGTCTGCATTTGGTTAATCTAACTGTGAATGGTGGGACCCAGTTTCCAATCAGGTTGCACGAGTAAACACCTATTGCAGAGGCACCAGTGACTTAAGTTCGTTGCAGCAGAAGTCATGAAAGTATTTATAGAACAGACAAAGAGAGTCCACATCTCGTCGGTGGGGAAGTGGCTGTAGTCGAGCCGCCAAGTCGGTACCTATCACATTACTGATTCTCCTTTGGAGCCTGTCGAGAACACTGAGATGAACAGCAGGGGCGCCTGACCATGTGTAAAAAGACCAGCACTTGACTATCCTTAAAAAGAACAAAACAAAATTCATGGAAGCTGTCTTTGGGACGTCACTGGAATTTCCAATATGACAATGACCTGAAACACATGGCACGAAATGTTACAAAATACTTAGATGCCTGAAAAATTAAAGTATTTGCGTACCTAACACAATGTCCTGACCTAAACCGAATTAAAAATATATGGGCATATTTGAAGAAAACAGAATGAGAAAGAAGTCCTTCAAATTTGGAGAAATTTGAAGCTATTCCGAAGGAAGAATAAAGCAAAGCACCTATCAGTGTGTGTAGTGATCTTGTAAGGAACTATGAAGAATTGTTAAAGTCAATAATCAATAATAAAGGTTATACAATTGATTATTGAGTCAAGAGAGCCAATAATTTTGCCCAATGTTAAATGTTTTAGTATTTTTGTTTTTGTATTATTGTTTGACATAAAAATAAAAAAAAATGTTGTGGACATCACAGCACATTCTTTCAAATCTATTATGTCACGATTTTTGAAGAATTACACTTGTAGTTTTCATGACATTTGAGGTATTAAAGCTCCCGTTATAATTATGAAAGTGGGGTAATAATTCAGTCCACAAATGTTTATAAGTTTTTTTTTAAAGATTTGGCTAAGCAGTTGCTTCCCTATTAACTCCTACTACTAACTCAAGGGTTAAGCCACATACCCACAACTGCCAAGGTAGAAATTACCACTAAATTTCTGTTAGCTTAATTCTATAAAAACCAACAACCCAAACACCTTCGCTTATTAGAGTAGCCCTCTGGGCTTAGAATTTTTTACTTATTCTTTGTTTAAACGGGTCTGAGAATGCATGTCTTAAAATGACATGTTAAAAATAGCAAATTCCCCTTTAAATTTTATCTGAATTTATATATATATCTATATGCATGCAGGCCTGTTTCGCTGTATCACAGCTCGTCATTGAAGTTAGATTAAGTGCTCGTCTCAAGCCACTCAGAAACCCGACTGATTTATCAGCAGCCGGATATTTACCCACCATATAAATAAATAAATATGTGTGTGTGTGTGTGTGTGTGTGTGCGTGTATAATTATTGTGTATCGTTACCCTAATGTTTATTGCGTCCTCAAAAGCAAACTGTTTATTGACCTGCAGTGATCTCACGTGTCTCCTTCTTCAATTGACAAACGTTAAAATCAAAACAACAAAGTACGAAGATACAAATCATACCTAATGCAAGAAACTGTTGAATATTTTATGACAGCCGTGAGGCAAGAAACAGAATGAGTTTTACGTAATTTTTTATTTTATTTTACGAAGGACGACTTTTCGCAGTTTTCTATCCCTTTCATTAAAAAAAAAAAAAAAAACCTTCTTCACTGCATTTTAGTTTCAAAGCCACGGCAAAACAGAAGTGCGCATTAATAACACGAGTTGAATTATTTAAAAGCAATTCCAGCACTTTTGTTATGGGCAAGCTGGTTTTCCCGTAGATCAAAGTTGTCGTGATTGTGAAAGAGCGTTTCCGTATCTTTATTTTTTTAAAATTTTTTTTTCTACAAAAATCTTAAACAATGGCGAAACGCGAACAGGGAATAAGAAGTATATCTGCAGTCTTAATTTCTGGTGCATGCGTTTAAAATTTTAAAAATACGAGAGTCATTCAATAAATAAGGTGAATTTTTCAGTATAAGGACTTCTTATACAGATAGAAGCTTTTTTTTCCTTTACTTCTTTTTCAAGGGGATTTAATTTTTTTTGCAGATTGAAAAAAAAAAATCTTTGTGAGTTTTGAAGATTAACAAAAATGGCCGACCAAGAAGCATGCTCCAGGATTGAACAGAGGCCAGTTATCAAGAGTTTGGTTGCTGAAGGATGCAAACCAGTTGAAATTCATAGGAGAATGTAAACTGTGTATGGTACCACATGTTCCAGCCAAACAATGTCTACAAATGGGCTAAATTGCTTAAAGAAGGACGGATCAGTGTTGAGAATGAAGACAGGCCTGGGAGATCTACAGAAGTGATGTCTCCTGAGGTGATCGAATCAGTCAATGACCTCATTCAGTCTGACAGAAGGGTGATAGTGGATGACATCGCAAGGATTTGAGCCTATCTGCTGGGACAGCACATGTTGTCCATGTTGACCTTAACAACTTGAAGGTCAGCTGCAAGGCCTCATACAGCAGCCTAAACGGTGCAAACCATCAACGCGCTGGGCTGGGAATTGCTCCCTCATTCCCCTTACAGCTCAAACCTTGCCCCTTCAGACTTTCACCTGTTTGACTACTTGAAAGCGTTCACGAGAGGCACGAAGTTTGATAGTGACGATGAAGTCAAAAGTGCTGTGAGCGATTGGTTAAGACATCAGTCCAATAATTTTTAAGCTGAGGGAAAACGGAAGCTTGTCCACAGATTGGAAAGGTGGGTGACACTGCTAAGAGACTACATTGAAAAATTAGAAAAAAATTAAGCTTCTATCTGTTTCAGAAGTCCTTATACCGAAAAATTCACCTTATATATTGAATGACCCTCGTAGATATCCTTATACCGAAAAATTCACCTTATTTTTTGAATGACCCTCGTAGATGTCCTTATACCGAAAAATTCACCTTATTTTTTGAATGACCCTCGTAGATGTCCTTATACCGAAAAATTCACCTTATTTTTTGAATGACCCTCGTAGATGTCCTTATACCGAAAAATTCACCTTATTTATTGAATGACCCTCGTAGATGTCCTTATACCGAAAAATTCACCTTATTTATTGAATGACCCTCGTAGATGTTCTTATACCGAAAAATTCACCTTATTTATTGAATGACCCTCGTAGATGTCCTTATACCGAAAAATTCACCTTATTTATTGAATGACCCTCGTAGATGTCCTTATACCGAAAAATTCACCTTATTTATTGAATGACCCTCGTAGATGTCCTTATACCGAAAAATTCACCTTATTTATTGAATGACCCTCGTAGATGTCCTTATACCGAAAAATTCACCTTATTTATTGAATGACCCTCGTAGATGTCCTTATACCGAAAAATTCACCTTATTTATTGAATGACCCTCGTAGATGTCCTTATACCGAAAAATTCACCTTATTTATTGAATGACCCTCGTAGATGTCCTTATACCGAAAAATTCACCTTATTTATTGAATGACCCTCGTAGATGTCCTTATACCGAAAAATTCACCTTATTTATTGAATGACCCTCGTAGAAGTCCTTATACCGAAAAAATTCACCTTATTTATTGAATGAACCTCGTAGATGTCCTTATACCGAAAAAGTCACTTTATTTATTGAATGACCCTCGTAGAAGTCCTTATACCGAAAACTTCAGCTTATTTATTGAATGACCCTCGTAGAAGTCCTTATACCGAAAAAAATCACCTTATTTATTGAATGACCCTCGTAGATGTCCTTATACCGAAAAATTCACCTTATTTATTGAATGACCCTCGTAGAAGTCCTTATACCGAAAAATTCACCTTATTTATTGAATGACCCTCGTAGAAGTCCTTATACCGAAAAATTCACCTTATTTATTGAATGACCGTCGTAGAAGTCCTTATACCGAAAAATTCACCTTATTTATTGAATGACCCTCGTAGATGTCCTTATACCGAAAAATTCACCTTATATATTGAATGAACCTCGTAGAAGTGCTTATACCGAAAAAGTCACTTTATTTATTGAATGACCCTCGTAGAATCCTTATACCGAAAAAATTCACCTTATTTATTGAATGACCCTCGTATCTGATTTCTCCTTTTTTTTTTTTTTTTTATTTCTCTTAATATTCTGAATTTTTTTATATGAAGTATTGTATTTCTTAGATGAAGCATTATTATTCATATTTTAATTCGTATCTTTTGTATTATATCTAGGTATCTGTCTATATTTCGTTGATAAAGTCAGTTAAGTAGAGTGGACGGAGAAAGCAGCATGAGAGAGAGAGGGGAAGTAGGTTAGTGAGATAGGAGATGACTATTGACTTGACATTTAAATTCTTAGAGATTATAGCTGTCGGGAAAACAATTAAATGGAAGGGAATTTCCCAGGCGAGAAGTGCGAGAAAAGAAGCTGCTGGAGTAGAATTTGCGTTTACAATTTCTTGGTTTCACAGTAAAAGGGTGGGACCTAGTTGCTAATCTTCTTGCTCGAGTAAATTTATATATAAGGAGCACCAGTGAGCTAAGTTCATTGGAACAGAAGCCGTGAAAGTATTTGTAGAAGAGACACAGGGAAGCCTCATTGCGCCGGTGAGAACGTGACTGGAAACGAGCTGCCAAGTCGGATACAGTCACTGCAATGATGCAATAGGGGAATTTATACGGATATTTTATTGTTATAGAATTTGCTATGCGCTTATTCAATCATTAACGGAAGAATTAAGATTTATCAGGATATTAAAATAATAAAAACGTGAAATTTTCACAGGTTAAAATTGGTATTCTGAAAATTGATATTTAAACGCGCTTCCATATACAATTTATGTGGAAAATATGAATTTAGGATAATAGTGAAAATAGAGGAAATGTTTTAACTCTTTGTTGCATATTGGTTCCAATTGTAAACAATATGCAACAAAGGTTAGAGAGAGGTCACAATTGTAACCAATATGCAACAAAGTTAAGAGAGAGGTTACAATTGTAACCAACATGCAACAATTTTTAGAGAGAGGTTACAATTGTAACCAATAAGCAACAAATGTTAGAGAGAGGTTACAATTGTAATCAATATGCAACAAGAGTTAGAGACAAGTTACAATTGTAATCAATATGCAACAAAGTTTAGAGAGGGATTAAAATTGTAATCAATATGAAATAAAGGTTAGAGAGAGGTTACAATTGTAATCAATATGCAACAAAGGTTAGAGAGAGGTTGCAATTGTAATCAATATGCAACAAAGGTTAGAGAGAGGTTACAATTGTAATCAATATGTAACAAAGGTTAGAGAGAGGTTACAATTGTAATCAATATGCAACAAAGGTTAGAGAGAGGTTGCAATTGTAATCAATATGCAACAAAGGTTAGAGAGAGGTTACAATTGTAATCAATATGTAACAAAGGTTAGAGAGAGGTTACAATTGTAATCAATATGCAACAAAGGTTAGAGAGAGGTTGCAATTGTAATCAATATGCAACAAAGGTTAGAGAGAGGTTACAATTGTAATCAATATGTAACAAAGGTTAGAGAGAGGTTACAATTGTAATCAATATGCAACAAAGGTTAGAGAGAGGTTGCAATTGTAATCAATATGCAACAAAGGTTAGAGAGAGGTTGCAATTGTAATCAATATGCAACAAAGGTTAGAGAGAGGTTGCAATTGTAAACAATACGCAACAAAGGTTAGAGAGAGGTTACAATTGTAACCAATATGCAATAAAGGTTAGAGAGAGGTTACAATTGTAATCAATATGCAACAAAGGTTGAGAGAGGTTGCAATTGTAATCAATATGCAACAAAGGTTAGAGAGAGGTTGCAATTGTAATCAATATGCAAAAAAGGTTAGAGAGAGGTTACAATTGTAAACAATACGCAACAAAGGTTAGAGAGAGGTTACAATTGTAATCAATATGCAATAAAGGTTAGAGAGAGGTTACAATTGTAATCAATATGCAACAAAAGTTAGAGAAGGGTTACAATTGTAACCAATATGCAACAAAGGTTAGAGAAATGTTACAAATGTAACCAATATGCAACAAAGGTTAGAGAGAGTTTACAATTGTAACCAATATGCAATAAAGGTTAGAGAGAGGTTACAATTGTAACCAATATGCAACAAAGGTTAGAGAGAGGTTACAATTGTAACCAATATGCAACAAAGGTTAGAGAGAGTTTACAATTGTAACCAATATGCAATAAAGGTTAGAGAGAGGTTACAATTGTAATCAATATGCAAAAAATGTTAGAGAAAGGTTAC
Source organism: Ascarosepion bandense (assembly GCA_037127315.1). Taxonomy (NCBI): domain Eukaryota; kingdom Metazoa; phylum Mollusca; class Cephalopoda; order Sepiida; family Sepiidae; genus Ascarosepion; species Ascarosepion bandense. The sequence continues at coordinate 654,332 of JBBBDQ010002104.1, forward strand.
AATTGTAACCAATATGCAACAAAGTTTAGAGAGAGTTTACAATTGTAACCAATATGCAATAAAGTTTAGAGAGAGTTTACAATTGTAACCAATATGCAACAAAGGTTAGAGAGAGGTTACAATTGTAACCAATATGCAACAACGGTTAGAGAGAGGTTACAGTTGTAATCAATATGCAACAAAGGTTAGAGAGAGGTTGCAATTGTAATCAATATGCAACAAAGGTTAGAGAGAGGTTGCAATTGTAATCAATATGCAACAAAGGTTAGAGAGAGGTTGCAATTGTAAACAATACGCAACAAAGGTTAGAGAGAGGTTACAATTGTAATCAATATGTAACAAATGTTAGAGAGAGGTTACAATTGTAATCAATATGCAATAAAGGTTAGAGAGAGGTTACAATTGTAATCAATATGCAACAAAAGTTAGAGAAAGTTTACAATTGTAACCAATATGCAACAAAGGTTAGAGAAATGTTACAAATGTAACCAATATGCAACAAAGGTTAGAGAGAGTTTACAATTGTAACCAATATGCAATAAAGGTTAGAGAGAGGTTACAATTGTAACCAATATGCAATAAAGTTTAGAGAGAGTTTACGATTGTAACCAATATGCAACAAAGGTTAGAGAGAGGTTACAATTGTAACCAATATGCAACAAATGTTAGAGAGACTTTACAATTCTAACCAATATGCAATAAAGGTTAGAGAGAGGTTACAATTGTAATCAATATGCAACAAAAGTTAGAGAAGGGTTACAATTGTAACCAATATGCATCAAAGGTTAGAGAAAGGTTACAATTGTAACCAATATGAAATAAAGGTTAAAGAGAGGTTACAATTGTAATCAATATGCAACAAAGTTTAGAGACAGGTTACAATTGTAATCAATATGCAACAAAAGTTAGAGAAAGGTTACAATTGTAACCAATATGCAAGAAAGGTTAGAGAGAGGTTACAATTGTAACCAATATGAAATAAAGGTTAAAGAGAGGTTACAATTGTAATCAATATGCAACAAAGTTTAGAGAGAGGTTGCAATTGTAATCAATATGCAACAAAAGTTAGAGAAGGGTTACAATTGTAACCAATATGCAACAAAGGTTAGAGAAATGTTACAAATGTAACCAATATGCAACAAAGGTTAGAGAGAGTTTACTATTGTAACCAATATGCAATAAAGGTTAGAGAGAGTTTACAATTGTAACCAATATGCAACAAAGGTTAGAGAAAGGTTACAATTGTAACCAATATGCAACAAAGGTAAGAGAGAGTTTACAATTGTAACCAATATGCAATAAAGGTTAGAGAGAGGTTACAATTGTAATCAATATGCAACAAAAGTTAGAGAAAGGTTACAATTGTAACCAATATGCAACAAAGGTTAGAGAGAGTTTACAATTGTAACCAATATGCAATAAAGTTTAGAGAGAGTTTACAATTGTAACCAATATGCAACAAAGGTTAGAGAGAGTTTACAATTGTAACCAATATGCAATAAAGTTTAGAGAGAGTTTACAATTGTAACCAATATGCAACAAAGGTTAGAGAGAGGTTACAATTGTAACCAATATGCAACAAAAGTTAGAGAGAGTTTACAATTGTAACCAATATGCAATAAAGGTTAGAGAGAGGTTACAATTGTAACCAATATGCAACAAAGGTTAGAGAGAGTTTACAATTGTAACCAATATGCAATAAAGGTTAGAGAGAGGTTACAATTGTAATCAATATGCAACAAAAGTTAGAGACAGATTACAATTGTAACCAATATGCAATAAAGGTTAGAGAGAGGTTACAATTGTAACCAATATGCAACAAAGGTTAGAGAGAGGTTACAATTGTAAACAATACGCAACAACGGTTAGAGAAAGGTTACAATTGTAACCAATATGCAATAAAGGTTAGAGAGAGTTTACAATTGTAACCAATATGCAACAAAGGTTAGAGAAAGGTTACAATTGTAACCAATATGCAACAAAGGTTAGAGAGAGGTTGCAATTGTAATCAATATGCAACAAAGTTTAGAGACAGGTTACAATTGTAATCAATATGCAACAAAAGTTAGAGAAAGGTTACAATTGTAACCAATATGCAATAAAGGTTAGAGAGAGGTTGCAATTGTAATCAATATGCAACAAAGGTTAGAGAGAGGTTGCAATTGTAAACAATACGCAACAAAGGTTAGAGAGAGGTTACAATTGTAACCAATATGCAAAAAGGGTTAGGGAAAGGTTACAATTGTAACCAATATGCAACAAAGGTTAGAGAAAGGTTACAATTATAACCAACATGCAACAAAGGTCAGAGAAAGGTTACAATTGTAACCAATATGCAATAAAGGTTAGAGAGAGGTTACAATTGTAACCAATATGCAATAAAGGTTAGAGAAAGGTTACAATTGTAACCAATATGCAATAAAGGTTAGAGAGAGGTTACAATTGTAATCAATATGCAACAAAGGTTAGAGTGAGGTTACAATTGTAACCAATATGCAATAAAGGTTAGAGAAAGGTTACAATTGTAATCAATATGCAACAAAGGTTAGAGTGAGGTTACAATTGTAACCAATATGCAACAAAGGTTAGAGAGAGGTTACAATTGTAACCAATATGCAACAAAGGTTAGAGAAAGGTTACAATTGTAACCAACATGCAACAAAGGGTAGAGAGAGGTTACAATTGTAATCAATATGCAACAAAAGTTAGAGAAAGGTTACAATTGTAACCAATATGCCACAAAGGTCAGAGAAAGGTTACAATTGTAACCAATATGCAACAAAGGTTAGAGAGAGGTTACAATTGTAATCAATATGCAACAAAGGGTTAAAATCGGAATGCTTTTTCGTGTTAAACATATTACTGTCATGTAAAATACTGATAGACATTGTTGTTTAGAACTTTATTTATACAATCATTTCAGAAAAAAATACGTTTTATCTACTGAATATATAAATTGCAATATGAACTCAGGTAAAAATGATTACTGTAGATAAGGTTTATAAGTCCTCAAAACTCACTTTTGTTTTTTTTTTTTTTTTTTTTTGTTGTTTTTAAGGACACATGGCCCAGTGGATATAGACTTTGGCTAGTTCCAGTGACTTGACCCAAAGAGTTTAAGAGTACAGCACTAGAAAGTAACTTAGAGCGTCGGGTTAAATTGGGGAAAGGTCATGACTACTAAAAGGGGCTTCGTACAAGGAATAAGAAAGATATACCCCAACGATCGTAATAAAGGATTAGATTCGAAATTCTTAGCACCTGAAGAAGGCCAGAATGGCAACAAAGATGAGGACAAAAGTCCGAATAATATCAGTCAGTCAGTTAAGTGCCATACATGATACACGCTTGGGCGATCATGTCTCGAAAGAGACATGACTGACTAGGCAGAAAATTATCCCGGAGTAGTTTGCCATTGCTTTCTGCGGTAGACTGGTTGTCTACTAAGGCTATAGAACCCAATCTGTCCTGTTATTTAACCCATAACTGGAAGGAATAGATGGATTAATACATTTCCCAAGGGTATTTGCGCGTAAGTGAAAGCAAGGAATTCAGCTGGAATTCGAACTCGGCTCCCCGATTTCTCGTTCCGAGTCGATATCCAATGCACCACAACGCACATCCGAATAATGTAAATAGTGTAAATACTACCTCGTCTATATAGACAAATATTTGTTTAGAATGTCCCGTACAATTTCTTGTGTGTCTGACATCACGTCACTGTATGCTAATATTAAACAAACGTTGATTAAAATAGAAATGTTTTTCGAGTTAAACACATTACTGTCATGTATAATAGACTTTATTGTTTAGAAGTTTATTTATACAATCATTTCAGGAAAAAAAAACGTTTTATCTACTGAATATATAAACGTTGACAGTGTTTTTGAATTGATTCACCTTGAATATGACATTTCAGTGTTTGAATAACATGAATTGCATTAGTTATTCATATGTTCACATCAGATGTCTGGTGGTTATCTTCGTAAATTGTGTGATAAAATGTCCTGTCAGAACGCTAGCACCTTCCTTAGTATCCAAGCATATTCTACCTCTCCCGTGGTTTAGACCAGCGGTTTCTCTGGTCGGCATTTCCGGAATTAAATTATGTTCGCATCTCACCAAATTTTATGTGATAAGAAATGCATTTCAAAATTTAAAAAATTGAGAGAAGATGAAAGCGCAGATTAGAATTTTGAACATTATCATTGATAACTCTCTTCTCAATTTGCAGACCCTAGATCCCATATATCTTTAACACTTGATATAAGAAAAAAATATCAAAATTATAATATTAGAAAATAACTATTGATAACTATCTATACTAGGGCTCATCCAGGCAATGACAAGTAATCTCTATTTTGAATCTTGGAAGCATTTACTTTTGGCATATGTATTTTTTAAATTAACCCTGTACCTCACACTACAAGGCCACCTGTACACCCACGCAAGATCAAACTCTCTAGCTGGTGGTCTTCTTCTTCTTCTTCTTCTTCTATGTGCCCTGACCTTTTAGGCGATCATGGCTTTCCGCGTCTTCCTATCCCTGGTGGCTCTTAGCACGCCTTCTCTTGTTACACCATGCAACCCTCGTTCCATCATCCACCTGATTAGGTCCTTCAAATATGTTATCAGCTGCTTTCCTCTGTCTCTTTTTCTCTCTATCTGGCCTTTTAGTATCAGCTTCACCAAGACATCCTTCCTCACTGCATGTCTCAGAAACTTCAGCTGTCTCTTCCTGATGCTCAGTATTAATTTGCCTTTCGTTTCCATCATTTCCAGAACACCATCATTGCTCACATGCTCGATCCATGATATTCCCAGCATCCTTTTGTAGAAAAATATTTCAGTTGCTTCAAGTTTTTCCTTCATCTTTGATGATATTATCCAGCATTCATTGCTATATTGAAGAACTGACATCACATAGCAATCCAGTACTCTCTTCTATGTTTCTAGTGAAAGTTTCCTGTCTATTGATACTATACTCAGCTTCGGGAACGTGTCCTTCGCCATGCTAATTCGCCTTCGGATCTCTGTGTCGCACTATCCGTCTTCAGTTATAACGCTTCCCAGGTATTTAAATTTTTGTACCTGCTTGATTTTAGTATCCTCGACCTGCAATTGGCATGTTGGGCTGCCCTTTTTCCTGATGACCATGTATTCGGTGTTTTTGCAGTTTATTTGGAGTCGTTTTCTGTCACTCCCTTCAGCTACCTTCTGTAGGAGGTCTTGTAATTTCCTTCCTGTGTCCGCTATCAGCACTGTGTCATCTGTGTACCTTAGGTTGTTTAATTTGTGGCCTCCGATGACGAATGCAGGCATAAGTTCTAAGGTCCTCAAAATATTCTCGATGTACAAGTTGAACAGATCCGGTGAAAAAAAAAAACAACCTTGTCTTACGCCCTTTCTATCTTTGTATATCTGCTGAATTCATTACCTGTCCGTATAGAAGCGGTTTGCTGCCAGTAAAGATTCTTGATTACTCTTAAGTCTTTCCCACTGGTGGTTTAACCGGCAAATAGTGCCACAATCAACGAGCCAAGCCATCACTGCGGAACGAGTGCAACCATTATGCATATCGGTCATTTGATGATATTTTATTTTAGGGGAGTATATATATATATATATATAATTTCAGGTGAAGAGGACTCAAGTTATTTTTTATTTTGAGTGCTCTGGCATTTGTTTTATTATGAACAGTGCTGAACATCATGAGTATTATAGAGCTTAATATAATTATGAAGTTATGAATTAATTGTACATTGCGACACGGAAATTTCTATGTTTCGAGATAGATTCTCATCATCAGGCAATGTTGCTGTTGGTTGTGCAGATGATTTGCATTTAAATGACAAACTGAATCTCCGCTCTGATTAGCCAAAAGAAACAAACATGTAAATTTTATATCTTCCCATATACATATACAGCAAACCAAAGGTTTTTGTCATTTAAATGTAAATCATCAGCACAACCAACAGCAACATTGCCTGATGATGAGAATCTATCTCGAAACATGGAAATTTCCGTGTCGCAATGTACAATTCATTCATAAGTACATAATTATATATATATATATATATATATATATATATATGTGTGTGTGTGTGTGTGTGTGTGTGTGTGTGTGCTTTTATGTTGATGGTGAAATTATTAGTTGAGAGTTTTTGCTAGGTAGAGAAGTGGAGATTTTGATCTGGAAAACCGAAAACACAAAGGTAGAGTTACAGTCGTTTTTGATAACCAGATTCCAACTCTGATTAAAGACAATACAAGACACACGACAAGGGACATTGCAGAGATAATCCCCATGGCTCATGTGTGCGTTGTAAGGAATTTAAAAATACCTGAATACATAAATTTCAAAAATGTTTTGGCACGTTAATGTGCGTAGTGGTGCACTGGATATCGACTCGGAACGACAAATCGGGGAGCCGAGTTCGAATTCTAGTTAAATTTCTTGCATTCACTTACGCACAAATACCCTTGATAAATTTATTAATCTGTCTCTTCCCTCCAGTTATGGGTTAAATAATAGGACAGATTGTTTTCTATAGCCTTGGCTGGTAACCAGTTTACCGCAGAAAGCAAAGGCAACCTACTGCGGGATAACCTTCTGCCCAGTCAGCCATGTCTCTTTCGAGACATAATCGCCCGAGCGTGTACCACTTAACTGACTGACTGAATATAATATTTGGAGACATGATTGAGGCGTCTAATGGGCATAAAGTGGGGGATAGTTTTTCTTTTGTTATGAAGTAATAAACTGATACCCAACTAATTTATTTAATAATATAATACATTTTTCCCCTCTAGCTATGAGTCAAATAACAGGACAGATTGCCTTCTATAGCCTTGTCTGGCAACCAGTCTACAACATAAATCAATGGCAACCTACTGCGGGATAATCTTCTGCCCATTCAGTCATGTCTCTTTCGAGACATGATCGCCCAAAGCGTATATCACGTATGACACTTAAGTGACTGACTGACTGAATATAATATTTGGAGACATGATTAAGGCTTTTATTGGACAGAAACTGGGGGATCGGATTTCTATTGTTATGAAGTAATAAACTGATCCCTCACTAATTACTGCTTAATAATGTAATGCATGTCTTCCCCCTCTAGCTATGAGTCAAATAACATGACAGATTGGGTTCTATAGCCTTACTAGATATGCTTCTTCAAATGAGTCATTTGAAAAGACATTTATTTTTAAAAGAGCAAATCGCAATTTTTTACAGAATTTATTTTTAGAACATCGATTTATTTCATTAAAATATAAATTACATTACGATTTACTTTATTAAAAACTGCTACATATTTGACAGAATGCCTTTTCAAATATCTTTTTTGAAGAAAAATATTCACTAATTAAGGTTTTAATCCATAATAAATTACTTTAATCGGTTATTAAAAAAATGTTTTTCTAGTGCTGAATTGTCCCAGCAGTCAGTCAGTTGGTGGTGTTCAGTGTTTCTTCTTCATCTTCTATGTGTCCTGTCCCTTCAGGACGTAGGCGATCATGGCTCTCCACGTCTCCCTATCCCTTGTGGCTCTTAGTATCTTTGCTCCTGTTGCTCCTGGCAACCTCCGTTCCGTCACCCACCTGATCAGGCCCTGCAAATATGTTATCCGCTGCCTTCCTCTGTCTCTCCTTCCTTCTATCTGTCCAGTCAGTATCAGATTCTCCAGGCTCTCCTTCCTCATTGCATGTCCCAGGAACTTCAGTTGTTTCTTCCTGATGCTCAGCATCAATTTCCTTTTTGTTGCCATTCTTTCTAACACTTCGTCGTTGCTTGTATGCTCAGTGTTTAGCTGTCCTGAACCCAGTATCTTCTGCCATTCCAGTGGGAGTTGGGATTTCGGTGTCACATATTCTGGCGTCTGTTAAAACTCTTTGCAGATATTTAAATATCAGTTCTTGCGTGATTGTAACATCTCCAATTAATAGCACGTATTTTCGTCGTTTTTCTTTTTGACAATCAAACAAATTATAAATTACAGTTAGTCCTTTCTTCTTACTTTCCTTTACTGCCTTGTCTGGTTCTGGGCATGACGGTATACTGCATCCGGCACCAAGGCCTCTGATTGGGAGTTGTGAGGAGCATGGAACCATCTCTTAATTGGTGTTGTTATCAGATCCACCCTGACCTGGAGTGGTAGCAAGGCCTCTCATTGGGAGGTTGTGAGAAGCATAGAACCGCCTTTTAATTGCTGTTGTTCCCAGGTCCACACTGACCTAGAGTGGTAGCACCTGTTAGGGTCCCAGCTATGAGCAAATAGTTAACCATGAAACTTGGATCAAAACACTATGAAAGTATAAAAATAAACTTTTATAGAAATATGTACATAAAATAGACTTTTATAGAAAAATATCATCTGCCTCACCTGCTACCTTTTTGGACAGGACCTATCTTCTTCTGCCTCACCTGCTATCCTCTATCGCCACACCTATCTTCATCTGTCGCATCTGCTCTCCTCTTCTACTACATTTATCTTCTTCCGCCACACCTACCTTCTTCCGCCTCACCTGCTATCCTTTTCCACCGCACCTATCTTCTTTCACATAACGTGCTATACTCTTCCACCGCTGCTATCGTTTTCCGCCACATCTGCTATCCTCTTCCACCGCACCAATACTCTTTCACCTCACCTGCTATCTTTTGCCGCCACACTTACTTTTCCTCTTCCGCCTCACCTGCTACCTGCTGTTCACTGCATTGTTCTGGAACCACTGGTCTAGACATTCTCATTTGTTTCTCGAATCTTTAGTTACAATTTTCTTTTAATTAAACAGTTATTCTTCAAAATCATGGTAGAGTAATAAAGCTCCTAAAACGCAATAAATTACAGAAAATTTGAGAAAAATATTCTGTTAAGGAGAGAGGATAATAAAAGAACAAGATTTAAGAATAAATATATATCGCCCGGTTCACACTCCACCCACGTCTATTGTACAGGTGAAGAGGCTCATCCCTTTTTAGGATGTGGTTTCCGTCTTTCTCTTTTCCAATCTTTTCACTCTTTTCTTTTTTTTTTCAATTGGAGTAGATAGACTAAACTATCGCCCGGTTCCCACTCCACCCACGTCTATTGTACAGGTGTAGGGGCTCATCCCTTGTTCCCAGTTTAGGATCTGGTTTCCGTCTTTCTCTTTTCCAAATCTTTTCACTCTTACGTAGCCCTTTGCACATCAGTGACGTTACCGCCTTGCTCGGGGTGATATGATTTTTTTTTTTAATCATTTCACCCCAAGCAAGGCATTCCACTGCCACTATTGCGCTTGGGGCAACATAGGAGGAGATAAATAGGATGAGTGGTTAGATATAGGAAATGTCAGAAGGGGGTGGGTGGGAAGAGTGTTTGAGAGAATTGAAGTTAGTTTGTTAGGAGGTGTCTATTGACCTTACATTTAAACTCCCGGAGATTGTAGCCGTCGGGGAAGCAGTCATGTGGAAGAGAATTCCACAGTCGGGAAGTAAAAAAAGATAGCGGTTAATATTACAATTATATTCTGGCAGATCAAGGTGACTGGAAAGCAAAAGGAGATTTACACAAGCGAGAAATGCGATAGAAGAAACTGTTAGCATAGAATTGACGACTACATCTAGCTATTTCAACAGTAAAATACTGAGTCTTTTTCCACCAATCAAGTCAGTCTTTATTGCAGGAGGATGTGATGAATCTTGTTGCAAAAAAGCCCTATGCCATCCTTCAAGGGCGTTATTAGTTCTAGATAAATGAGAATTGACTCACTCAAAGCAAGATCACATACCTATTTCAAAACGTAAGTATTTCGAATAATTAACATTTAGTATAATTTTCCTTTTGCCTAAAGTTTTTTCGAATGATTGTTTTCGAACAATTTTCTCGTTTATTTATTTCTTCTAAACCCAGTTCTACCATCAATTTCCTCAAGTCCGCTAACTAACGCTCGGTTTTCCTCGGTCCCTCTTGCCATCAATCTTTCATATTTACTAAGACATCCAACGTTTTTTCATTGCATTATTATCGTCATTCGTCCTGCGTCATTTTAACCTAATTTTCCACCATCTTTTCTTGTCCGTTTTCAGTCAATTCTTTGAATGCCACGTCCATTCATTAGGAAAAAGACGACTTAGAATTCAACGTTTTCATATATTTTAGTCCCTTTATTTAACCCATAGCTGGAATGGCAAGAATCGACTGATTTATCTATCTAAATCTATCTAAGCTTATTTATAAATGGAACTTTGTGTGTGTGTCTGTATCTGTGTGTCTGTGTGTGTGTCTGTGTGTGTGTGTCCGTTACCTATAGACACCGAAACAGCTGAACCGATTTCCTTGAAAATTGAAACAGTTGTACTATAAGCGTCTGCGAGTGTTCTTAGCTAGGTCTTGTGTCGTGGTAACCCCGATAAATATCGAAAATCGATAATCGAAAAAATCGGGTTATAGAAGGAGTGGTCCGATTTTAATCAAATTTGATACACTCATAGACAAAGAGATAAGAAACGATATTCAGAAATTTCAAGGTTGCAGTTCTTACAATAGTGCAGAAAATCGATAATATATATATAAAAATGGCAATATGTTTGTGTGTGTGTGTGTGTGTGTTTATCTGCCTGTATGTCTGTATTTTTTTCAGCCCTTTTATTTTAGTTTTTGCTTCGGGTTTGGCACTAAGTAGTTATAATTGTAGTTCTTAGTCTCAGCCATGATACCATTTACTCAGAGGACTTATTTAGCCTTCAAAATTTAGTTTACGACGAAAAAAACTTATTCGATATCGATACCAGGAAATCAAAATTTGACTTAAATGCATTCATTTTTCTTTCACTCTACGGTTTCGCTTTAAGTGGAAACAACTCTTTTTTTTTTTTTTAATCATTTCACCCCGAGCAAGGAAGAAACGCCACTGATGTGCAGGGGGTTACATAAATGTAAAACGATTAATTAGAAAAGAGTGAGGAGTACAAGCTAGTTAGAAAGGAACAATAGAAAGCTGAGAAAGCAGGTGCAATGACAGATACATAGGCGGAGAGAAAGGGAAGGTTATACAGGGGAGGGGAGAGAGCTAGAGTCCAGTGGTTAGTAGATGAGTATTGACTTTGCATTTAAATTTCTGGAGGTTGTAGCCGTCAGGAAAGCAAGAATACGGGAGTGTGTTCCACAGGCGGGAAGTGCGAGAGAAGAAGCTGCAGGAGTAGAATTGTCGTCTGCATTTGGCTATCCTGACTGTGAATGGGTGGGACCCAGTTGCCAGTCTGGTTGCACGGGTAAACACCTGTTGAGGAGGCATCAGTGACTTAAGCTCGTCCGAGCAGAAGCCATGAAAGTATTTATAGAAGAGACAGAGGGGGGCCACATTTCGACGATGGGAAAGTGGCTGCAGTCGAGTCGCCAGATCAGTACCTATCACATTACAGACTCTCCTTTGGAGCTTGTCAAGAACACTGAGGAGAACGGCAGGGGCACCTGACCATAAATGGCAGCAGTACTCCATGCACGGACGGATGGTTGACTTGTATATATGCAGGATGGATTCAGGTGGAAAAAACATCCTGGATCGACATAGTGACCCAATCTTCTTAGCAGTAGATTTTGCTATGGATTCAATATAGTGGTTCCATTTGAGGTCTGAGGACAGGGTAAGTCCGAGGAGGCGTAGTGTATTACTCTCTGGGAGAATCATCTGGTCCATGCTTATGGGAGGCAGAAGAGGTTGCCTGTAATGGTTGACAGACAAGAGCCTGGTCTTCGAGGAATTGAAGTTGACAAGCCACTTCTTGCCCCAGTTCACCACAGAGTGTAGATCCCGCTCAAGGTCAGCAGCGAGATTATGTCTGTCCGCCACGACAGGTTTCTTACTGGAGCGGGAGTATATTGTAGTGTCATCTGCGTAGATGCCTACTTGGGACTTGATCTCATCTGGGAGGTCGTTGATGAAAATAAGGAAGAGCGTCGGGCCCAGGATAGAGCCTTGTGGGACACCAGCATTCGTGCTGTAGGACGAAGAGGCACGCCCATTCAGAACGACCTTCATTTTGCGGTTATTTAAGAAAGATTGGATTAGGTCAAGCAGGCGACCGGTAATACCATAACCGCGTAGTTTGCATAGGAGGCCAGGGTGCCAAACCCTGTCGAAAGCCTTGGAGATGTTCAGAGCAACCGCGCGAGCCTCTTCAGACTCATCAAGGGCCTGTAGCATGTACTCCGTTACAGTTGTTAACAGGTCGGCTATGGACCTGTCAAAGCGAAATCCATATTGCCTGTCGGAGAACAGTTTGTGGGCGGTGAGATGATGAACTATTTCAGCATTGATTATAGCCTCGAATACTTTCCCGAATATCGGTAGAAGACTGATAGGGAGATAGTTGGATGGGTCCGAGGGTTCACCACAATACTTAAAGACAGGAACGACTGAGGAGAATTTCCAGCATGCAGGAAAGCAGTAAGCAGAAAGGCAGTAGTTAAACAGTTTAGATAGGACAGGGGAAAGTTCAGGGGCACACCTCTTAAGGACTATCACCGGGATTCCATCGTCTCCACACGCCTTATGGGGGTCGAGTTTTGAAATTACTCTGGATACTACTGTCGGCGTAATATATACGTTGTGCAGTTTGGCCTCAGTTCTAATAGGGAAGTAGGGTGGGTGCACTCCGGACGAGTCGAATGTGGAGTTGGATGAGAATCTGCGGGCAAAGCACTCAGCTTTGTCCGCAGATGACGTGAGAACCTCAAATCCATGGATTAAAGGAGGTATTGAGGATTTCCTGTTGTTGAGCACTCGTTTACAAATCCTCCAATAGTCCTTGGAGCCGAACTTGCGGTCAGCTATGTGCTGTCGCATTCTCTCAGCAAACAACTGTTTGGCGTCATTTAGGGTTCTCTTGCACTCACTGCGAGCAGATGTAAACAGGCGCCTATTGTGATCAGTTGGCTGTCTCCAGAATAGACGGAAGTAATGGTTCCTGTGGGCAATGGCGGCTGAGCAGGCCGGAGAGAACCACGGAGAGGGATGCGGTTTTAAGCAATACTTCCTGGTGGGTATGAAGGCATCAATGTCAGCTTTCACCCATGACGAGACCTCAGAGGCACAGTCATCAACTGATAGGTCAAACACTTTTCCCCAAGGGACGTCGCAGAGAAAATCGCGAAAGGCATCCCAGTCAGCTTTTTGGTAGAGGTAGGAGGTTCTATAAGTAGGGGGCTCCTGGGGGGAGTGAGATTGGAAAGAAATACTGAGGGAGACTACAGCGTGGTCGGAGTTGCCGAGTTAGTCTTTCGTGTCAACGTCCAAAGAGTCTGAGCTCCAGGATCATGGATTAGTTTTAAAGCTTTCATTACACCCGAGCAACGCCGGACTATGCTGCTAGTATATATATATATATATATATATATATATATATATATATGCGATTGGTAAATTGTCGCAATTATTTTATTATTTCAAATATCCTTTAGGCTGAGTCTGAGCTCCAGGACCATGGATTAGTTTTAAAGCTTTCATTACACCCGAGCAACGCCGGGCAATACTGCTAGTAGTTATATAAAGTGGTTTTGTACAAAAGAGTACTCAATAAATTAGACCGGGATTTGTCCTCGTTTCGTTGATTTTAACTTCCGCACTAGCATCCGTTACATGATAATTTTCTAAGCGTGGCATAAGGCCGAAAGTAAGGGACACCCAGTGGGGATCGAACTCACTACTCAATTGCAATGATGCTATCGAAACAAGCTTGCTAACCATTACATCGCCTTGAGGTACCCAAATTATAAGGAGAAATATAAGCTCAGCTTAGATGTGGCACAAGGCCGAAAGTATGAGACACTCAGTGAGGATCGATCTCACAACTCAATTGTAATGATTCTAACGAGACAAGCTTGTTAACCATAGCACCACCTCAAGGTGCCCAAATTATAAGGAGAAATATAAACTCAGCTTAGATGTGGCACAAGGCCGAAAATATGGGACACTCAGTGAGGATCGATCTCACAACTCAATTGTAATTGTTGTGGATTCTGGGTGAGGAACTGCAGAAAACAATGAACAACAACAACAGATATGGAGATAGAAAAGTAGGTTATATTGAACGTAATATACAAACTTGAACGCAGGTTAGAAAATCCAGGAATACTATTAGTAAGAAATAAAGTAGGTTATATTGAACGTAATATATAAACTTGAATGCAGGTTAGTAAATCCAGGAATACTATTAGTGTAAGAAATAAAGTAGGTTATATTGAACGTAATATACAAAACTTGAACGCAGGTTAGTAAATCCAGGAATACTATTAGTAAGAAATAAAGTAGGTTATATTGAACGTAATATACAAACTTGAACGCAGATTAGTAAATCCAGGAATATTAGTAAGAAATAAAGTAGGTTATATTGAACGTAATATACAAACTTGAACGCAGGTTATTACTAAATCCAGGAATACTATTAGTAAGAAATAAAGTAGGTTATATTGAACGTAATATACAAACTTGAACGCAGATTAGTAAATCCAGGAATACTATTAGTAAGAAATAAAGTAGGTTATATTGAACGTGTAATATACAAACTTAAACGCAGGTTACTAAATCCAGGAATACTATTAGTAAGAAATAAAGTAGGTTATATTGAACGTAATATACAAACTTGAACGAAAGATTAGTAAATCCAGGAATATCATTAGTAAGAAATAAAGTAGGTTATATTGAACGTAATATACAAACTTAACCGCAGGTTACTAAATCCTAGAATACTATTAGTAAGAAATAAAGTAGGTTATATTGAACGTAATATACAAACTTGAGCGCAGATTAGTAAATCCAGGAATAGTATTAGTGCTTGAAAATGTAAAGTAGTTATATTGAACGTAATATACAACTTGAACGCAGGTTAGTAAAAAATCCAGAATAATATTAGTAAGAAATAAAGTAGGTTATATTGAACGTAATATACAAATCCTTGAACGTAGATTAGTAACCCTAGAATACTATTAGTAAGTAAAATAAAGTAGGTTATATTGAACGTAATATACAAACTGAACGCAGGTTAGTAAATCCAGGAATACTATTAGTAAGAAATAAAGTAGGTTATATTGAACGTAATATACAAACTTGAACGCAGGTTAGTAAATCCAGGAATACTATTAGTAAGAAATAAAGTAGGTTATATTGAACGTAATATACAAACTTGAGCGTAGATTAGTAACTCAGGAATACTATTAGTAAGAAATAAAGTAGGTTATATTGAACGTAATATACAAACTTGAACGCAGGTTACTAAATCCAGGAATACTATTCGTAAGAAATAAAGTAGGTTATATTGAACGTAATATACAAACTTGAACGCAGGTTAGTAAATCCAGGAATACTATTAGTAAGAAATAATGAAGGTTATATTGAACGTAATATACAAACTTGAACGCAGGTTAGTAAATGCAGGAATACTATTAGTAAGAAATAATGAAGGTTATATTGAACGTAATATACAAACTTGAGCGCAGATTAGTAAATCCAGGAATACTATTAGTAAGAAATAAAGTATGTTATATTGAACGTAATATACAAAATTGAGCGCAGATTAGTAAATCCAGGAATACTATTAGTAAGAAATAAAGTAGGTTATATTGAACGTAATATACAAAGTTGAACGCAGGTTAGTAAATCCAGGAATACTATTAGTAAGAAATAAAGTAGGTTATATTGAACGTAATATACAAACTTGAACGCAGGTTAGTAAATCCAGGAATACTATTAGTAAGAAATAATGAAGGTTATATTGAACGTAATATACAAACTTGAACGCAGGTTAGTAAATCCAGGAATACTATTAGTAAGAAATAAAGTAGGTTATATTGAACGTAATATACAAACTTGAGCGCAGATTAGTAAATCCAGGAATACTATTAGTAAGAAATAAAGTAGGTTATATTGAACGTAATATACAAACTTGAACGCAGGTTAGTAAATCCAGGAATACTATTAGTAAGAAATAAAGTAGGTTATATTGAACGTAATATACAAACTTGAACGCAGGTTAGTAAATCCAGGAATACTATTAGTAAGAAATAATGAAGGTTATATTGAACGTAATATACAAACTTGAACGCAGGTTAGTAAATGCAGGAATACTATTAGTAAGAAATAAAGTAGGTTATATTGAACGTAATATACAAACTTGAACGCAGGTTAGTAAATCCAGGAATACTATTAGTAAGAAATAATGAAGGTTATATTGAACGTAATATACAAACTTGAGCGCAGATTAGTAAATCCAGGAATACTATTAGTAAGAAATAAAGTATGTTATATTGAACGTAATATACAAAATTGAGCGCAGATTAGTAAATCCAGGAATACTATTAGTAAGAAATAATGAAGGTTATATTGAACGTAATATACAAACTTGAACGCAGGTTAGTAAATGCAGGAATACTATTAGTAAGAAATAAAGTAGGTTATATTGAACGTAATATACAAACTTGAACGCAGGTTAGTAAATCCAGGAATACTATTAGTAAGAAATAATGAAGGTTATATTGAACGTAATATACAAACTTGAGCGCAGATTAGTAAATCCAGGAATACTATTAGTAAGAAATAAAGTAGGTTATATTGAACGTAATATACAAACTTGAACGCAGGTTAGTAAATCCAGGAATACTATTAGTTAAAAATAAATCTATACAAGTCTTGAAGTGAAGTCGTTGGAAATAGTATATCAGAGTATATTATTCTAGCTGAGTGGAGCTCAGAGCTAGTCTGACTTCTGATGCTGTAGTCTCTGGGTAACTTCGGTATTTCTCGGTAACTTACGTATCAGTTCCGGTACTCACCGATAACTCGCACTGATCTCTACGATTACTCTCAACTACTGTTCTATCTATGGCAGTAGTATATGTATACTCAGTCGATTCCATTATCATATACAAAGGAGAGATCTCACAACAGTAATGATTCTAGCTTGTTAACACCACCTCGAGGTGCCCAACCATCCGTTAAATGACCAACGGTCCTCGCCTTTCTATCATTAGCTTTATTTTTTTCTTCTTCCTTATTCGTTTCTGTCTTTTTTCTTCCGCATTTGATTCAGTTTAACTTTCTTTCTTTCTTTTTTCCACCTCATATTTATTTTCCTTTCTTCTTGGCCTCCATTTGACTTTTATATTCCTCTTCGCTTCGTACGCAAATATAATTACATCAACAACAAAAAAATATTAGAATTGGTTTCAAACCGGGAGTTTATAATAATGGCGAATTTTCATAAATAGATTTAAATTTTCTTACAACTGAACGCGTTTTGATTCCGTCTCCCAAACTGCTAGATTACTTCTTGAACAATGGGAAATTGTCATTTTCAATATTTACAGAAATGCGTTGATGTTACTGGGTGGAAGTGGCAGTTGACTTTGCAACATTTAATTGTCTCTTTCTTTCTTCTTCATAATCTTCGTCATTCTTCTTTCTTTCTTCTTCAAAATTCATGTAATTCTTCTTTCTTCTCCATAATCATCGTCATTCTTCTTTCTTTCTTTTTTCTTCATAATTCACGTAATTCTTCTTTCTTCTTCATAATCATCGTCATTCTTCATTCTTTCTTCTTCAAAATTCATGTAATTCTTCTTTCTTCTCCATAATCATCGTCATTCTTCTTTCTTTCTTTTTTCTTCATAATTCACGTAATTCTTCTTTCTTCTTCATAATCATCGCCATTCTTCATTCTTTCTTCTTCATAATTCATGTAATTCTTCTTTCTTCTCCATAATCATCGTCATTCTTCTTTCTTTGTTGTTTCTTCATAATTCATGTAATTCTTCTTTCTTCTTCATAATCATCGTCATTCTTCATTCTTTCTTCTTCATAATTCATGTAATTCTTCTTTCTTCTTCATAATCATCGCCATTCTTCTTTCTTTCATTTTTCTTCATAATTCACGTAATTCTTCTTTCTTCTTCATAATCATCGTCATTCTCTTTCTTTCTTTTTTCTTCATAATTCACGTAATTCTTCTTTCTTCTTCATATTCATCGCCATTCTTCTTTCTTTCTTTTTTCTTCATAATTCACGTAATTCTTCTTTCTTCTTCATAATCATCGTCATTCTTCTTTCTTTCTTTTTTCTTCATAATTCTCGTAATTCTTCTTTCTTCTTCATAATCATCGTCATTCTTCATTCTTTCTTCTTCAAAATTCATGTAATTCTTCTTTCTTCTCCATAATCATCGTCATTCTTCTTTCTTTGTTGTTTCTTCATAATTCATGTAATTCTTCTTTCTTCTTCATAATCATCGTCATTCTTCATTCTTTCTTCTTCATAATTCATGTAATTCTTCTTTCTTCTTCATAATCATCGTCATTCTTCTTTCTTTCTTTTTTCTTCATAATTCACGTAATTCTTCTTTCTTCTTAATAATCATCGCCATTCTTCTTTCTTTCTTTTTTCTTCATAATTCACGTAATTCTACTTTCTTCTTCATAATCATCGTCATTCTTCATTCTTTCTTCTTCAAAATTCATGTAATTCTTCTTTCTTCTCCATAATCATCGTCATTCTTCTTTCTTTGTTGTTTCTTCATAATTCATGTAATTCTTCTTTCTTCTTCATAATCATCGTCATTCTTCATTCTTTCTTCTTCATAATTCATGTAATTCTTCTTTCTTCTTCATAATCATCGTCATTCTCTTTCTTTCTTTTTTCTTCATAATTCACGTAATTCTTCTTTCTTCTTCATAATCATCGCCATTCTTCTTTCTTTCATTTTTCTTCATAATTCACGTAATTCTTCTTTCTTCTTCATAATCATCGCCATTCTTCTTTCTTTCTTTTTCCTTCATAATTCACGTAATTCTTTTTTCTTCTTCATGATCATCGCCATTCTTCTTTCTTTCTTTTTTCTTCATAATTCACGTAATTCTCCTTTTTTCTTCATAATCAATGTCTCTCTATGTTTTTTTCTTGATTGTCGATGGCATTTTCTTTCTTTCATCACATTTTCGTCTCGACTGTTCGAAAATTTCAATTCGTTCGCTCCTATTTTGCTGAGAGGTAATTAAGTTTTAAAAAAAAAACTTGCAGATAGAATTGCTTAAAACACAAAATTGATTTAGGCTACCGACTTCAAAGAAAATCAGGCTGAGGTAGATAGATAGATAGATAGATAGATAGATAGATAGATAGATAGATAGATAGATAGATAGATAGATATGAAATGACTGCGCTAGATAGATATATATGAAAAGACTGTGATAGATAGATAGATAGATAGATAGATAGATAGATAGATATAAACAGATTTCGATAGATAGATAGATAGATAGATAGATAGATAGATAGATAGATAGATAGATAGATAGATATGAAATGAAATGACTGCGATAGATAGATATATATGAAAAGACTGCGATAGATAGATAGATAGATAGATAGATAGATAGATATGAAATGACTGCGCTAGATAGATATGAAAAGACTGCATAGATAGATAGATAGATAGATAGATAGATAGATAGATAGATAGATAGATAGATTTCGATAGATAGATAGATAGATAGATAGATAGATAGATAGATAGATATGAAATGACTGCGATAGATAGATATATATGAAAAGACTGCGATAGATAGATAGATAGATAGATAGATAGATAGATATAAACAGATTTCGGAAGATAGATAGATAGATAGATAGATAGATAGAGTTGTAGTTCTTACATTAGTGCAGAAAATCGATAATATATATATATATATATATATATATATATATATATATAAAAGGCAAAATGTTTGTGTGTGTGTCTGTTTATCTGTCTGTATGTCCTTTATACAAATCCACAATTTTTATCCGATTCTCACCAAAATTCATCCAAATATTCTTTAGGCTAAGTCCAGGACCATGGATTAGGTTTAAAGCTTTAATTACACCGGGCTATACCGTTAGTGTATGGGATATGTATATTTTTATTTGTACTTTTTATGTATGCGTTTATATGTATATATGTGTGTATGCATGTATATATATATATATATATATATATATATATATATATATATATAGTGTATCGACGCAGCAAATAATTTTCTAAACATATGCTGTTAAATATAAGAGACAATGAATGTCTATTATGTTTAATCATGAGCCGTTCTAAACGTCGCATTTTGGCTGTAATTTCAGTTGAAAATAAAGACAAAAATTCTCCAACATTTGGATAATTTTTTATTAATTTGCTTCTAAGCTTTCGGCTCACATGAGCCATCTTCAGAGAGGTTATTTAGACAGTAATACAATAACATCCACCATCACCGACGATTTTATTTTGTTGACATAAAACTCCGCTAGGCAACGGCAATAGTTACCAAAAATAACAAACGCAGTTCGCAAATTTGCAATGCGGTTCTATGGCGTCACACCGCGTGATAGCGCGAAATGACAACAAAACCATGTATTCAAATGCAATGTAACGTGTTATGTCCGGATTTAAATGTAATTTTATTAAGTGTTGGCTGTTTAGATTTTATGTACATGGCCTCCAATATCTGCAGGTTCCTCTTACTGTGTGTATGAGTAAAGATCACCGTATTGTTGACTAAAATTTGTCTGATATTACCTACATGTTTATGTTTTTCAGAGAAATGTTGTTTAATTGTACTCTGATCAGAAAGATGACATGTAAGTCTACGGGAGAGCGTGGGTGTAGTAAAACCAATATATGTACTGGGTTTTTTATTAGTATCAGAGATGCAGTCTCTGAATGGGCATGTAAATTGGGACACTACATTGGTTTTTTGTAGAGAATTTAGTTTAGTGCTTGTAGGGTTATTAGAGACTATGAGGTCAATTGTTTTGAATTTTTTATAATATATAATGAGTTTAATTTGATTATTACTATCCACTGGTTTAACATTTCGACGTATTATGTTTTTGAGAGTTTTTTCATCTTGTTTGTAATTATTATGTATTTAGTTGCAATAGTATAAGTTAATAGTGTTATGTTTATTTTGATGTAAACCATTATTATTAATATTATCAATATTGTTAGAGCTATTGTTAATTTTGTTGAGATACATTTTAATTTGTTGATCAATAACGGACTTATGAAACCCATTATTGACAAGTGTTTGCTTAATGTTGTGTAATTCTTTATAAAATATAGATTTGGAAAAAGATATCATTTGTGTGCGTTGAAGTAAGTTTTTTTATAACAGCTAACTTATATCGTTGGGGGCATTCACTATTATAATTAAGACACGAATTTATGCTAGTTGGTTTCCTATATAGAGAAGTAGTAAATCTATGTGTGCTAGAATCAATAAATACATCAAGGAATGGGATTTTGTTATTAATATTAAGGTCTAATGTAAATTTGAAGACGAAGTAACTTTCAAATTTGTTTTTAAGATATGTAATTTGATCAAGATTCTTAGCTAAAACAAAGATGTCATCTATGTATCTTACATAAATAGAGGGTTCATTGTTGTCATTAATTATTTTATTTTCTAAATTTGCCATATAATAATTAGAAAAGAGGGGACCTAAAGGAGATCCCATCGCAATACCATCTATTTGCGTATAAATATTGCGTAAGGGATCGTGAAAGGGTCCTTGTGTGGTGGATGCTAATAATAGTTTCTTAATATAGTGGGTTTAATCTTGATTGATGGGAGAGTAGCATGATTGTATGCATCACGGATAATGATGTCAATCGTTTCATGAACGGGAACATTAGTGAATAAGTTTTGGATATCCTAAGATGCAATTATTTGATTCTTAGGTTTTACGGAATGGAGAATCTGTAAAAATTCTTCCGTGGAATTCATACTATATTTACCAGAAAGATAGGGAGCAATTAGTTTGTTAAGTGTTTTGGAAAGGTATTGGTGTGGGTATTTATGTCAACACAAAATAAAATCGTCGGTGATGGTGGATGTTATTGTATTACCGTCTAAATAACCTCTCTGAAGATGGCTCATGTGAGCCGAAAGCTTAGAAGCAAATTAATAAAAAATTATCCAAATGTTGGAGAATTTTTGTCTTTATTTTCAACTGAAATTAAAGCCAAAATACGACATTTAAAATGGCCCATGATTAAACATAATAGACATTCATTGTCTCTTATATTTTACAGCGTATGTTTAGAAAATTATTTGCTGCTTCGATACACTATATATATATATATATATATATATATATATATATATATATATATATATATAATATCAGACAGATTTTAGTCAACAATACAATAATCCTCACTCATACACACAGTAAAAAGAACCTTCAGATATTGGAGGCCATCTACATTAAATCCAAACAACCCACACTTAATAAAATCACGTTTAAATCTGGTCATAACACTTTACAGTGCATTTAAATATATGGTTCTGTTATCATTTCGAGTTCTCACGCGGTATAACGTCATAGAACTGCATTGCAAATTTGTTATAACTATTGCCGTTGCTTAGCGGAGTTTTATGTCAACACAAAATAAAATCGTCGCTGATGGTAGATGTTATTGCGTTACCATCCTTATAACCTCTCTGAAGATGGCTCATGTGAGCCAAAAGCTTAGGACGAACTTAATAAAAAATTATCCAAATTTTCGAGAATTTTTGTCTTTATTTTCAACTGAAATTAAAGCCAAAATACGACATTTAAAATGGCCCATGATTAAACATAATAGACATTCATTGTCTTTTATATTTAACAGTATATGTTTGAATATATATATATATATATATATATATATATATATATATATGTGTGTGTGTGTGTGTGTGTGTGTGTGTGTGTGTGTGTGTATATGGGTATGTATGTGTATGTTTTTTACGTTTTTGTTTATGATTTTATTACTATTATTATTATTATTAGTGTTAATATTCTTATATTTATATATTTATATTTATTTTTATTATTTTTCATTTTTTCATATTATTTTTCTTTTTCTTTTTTGTAATAATAATATTATTATTATTTTGCTATTAGTGTTAAATTTTTTTATATATGTATTTATTATTATTGATATTAATATTATTTTATAAATATTATTTGATATCGTTTTTCATTTTTTTTACCAATATTATTATTATTATTATTATTATTATTATTATTATTAGTGTTAAAATTTTTTTTATATATATATTTATTATCATTATTTTTATTATTATTTATTACTATTTTAAGATATATTTAAGATTGTATTTTAATATTTTATTTATCTTCCTCTAATATAAGTGTTAATTATTTTAACTATATTTATAACATATTATTAATAGTGGTTATATTTGAATTCATATTAGAAAGTATGATTTACAATTTATTTTTTACCGTAAATATATCCGATTGTAGTTATAACTAAATTTAATATTAAATTTCAATGTCATGTTTTTCTAAGAAAGCAGATAAATTTGCATTAAGCGCTGGCGTCGATCTAAGACGTTAATTTTAATTTTCTGTTCGTTCTTTTTCAATTTTTTTTTCTTTTTCTTTCTCTTCTTTCTGTTTTTTTATTTATTTTTTCTATATTAAATTATATTTTTTCTTTTATAAGGTTTAATTACGTTAGATATATTTATAATATAATACTAAAAGTGGTTATATTTTAATTTGTATTAAAAATTATCATTTACAATTTATTTTTGTCGTAGATATATCCCAATATATTTAAAACTAAATTTTAATGTTAAATTTCCATGTCATGTTTTTCTAAGAAAGCAGATGGATTGCAACAGACGCTGAAGTCGATCTAGAACTTTAATGTCTCTGTATACTGTTCGTTCTCTTTCCCTTTCTCTTTTTCTTTCTCTTCTTTCCATTTATCAATTGTCTATATTTATATTTTCTTTTTCTTTTTCTTTCTCTTTTTGGGTTTTTTTTAAAAAATGTGCAACGAATTGTTTTTTGTAGATTACCGTTACAAATGTCTATTCTCAATATGATCACGTAAGAGTCTATGTATAATTATTTTCTGGAATATTTTGAAGATTAACTGTTGTATCAGTTGTATCATTTGGATTTTACGAGCAACAAAATCAGCGGCGTAATACTTATTACCCATGAAATTGTAGAATATCTAGAAATATTTTCTAACAAAAAAAAAAATATATATATATATATATATCATTATATTTAAAACTAAATTTTAATGTTAAATTTCCATGTCGTTTTTCTAAGAAAGCAGATGGATTGCAACAGACGCTGAAGTCGATCTATAACTTTAATGTCTCTGTATACTATTCGTTCTCTTTCCCTTTCTCTTTTTCTTTATCTTCTTTGCATTTATCAATTGTCTATATATTTCTTTTTCTTTCTCTCTTTTTTTTTTTTTTTGGATGAGCGAGGAAATGTTTTTTGTAGATTACCGTTACAGATGTCTATTCCGCATATGGACACGTGAGCGTCTGTGTGTAATTATTTTCTGGAATATTTTGAAGATTAACTGTTGTATCATTTAGGTCTGACGAGCAGAAAGGACAGCGGCGAAATATGTGTTACCCATGAAATTGTAGAATATCTAAAAAATGTTTTGTATATATATATATATATATATATATATATATATATATATATATATATATATATATATATAAACTGCTGTATGTCGTATGTAGGTAAAATCCCAGTGGAGATCCTTTTAATATTTATTGTTGAAATTAAATATTAAGAGGGCTAGATGTATATAAAATTAAACATTTACAGAGCCAATTATTACCATAATAAAAGAATATCGCATACGAAGCGAATATTTTTCGCAGAAATGATAATCCTACATGTAATATTCTAAGTTTTATTTGAAAATAAAATATATATATAAAGAGAGAGAGAGAAAAAGAGAGAAAGAAAGAGAGAGAGAGAGAGAGAGAAAGAGAGAGAAGGAGAAAGAAAGAAAGAGAGAGAGATTGAGTGAAAGAGAGAGAGAGAGATGAAAGAAAGAGAGAGAAAGTGAGTGAGAAAGAAAGAGAGAGAGAAAGAGAGGGAAATGAAAAGGAGAGAGAAAGAGAGAGAGAAAAAAGAAAGTGAGTAAAAGAGAAAGAAAGAGAAAAAGAGAGAATGAAAAAAAGAGAGGAAGAAAGTGAGAAATAGAGAGTAAAAGAGAGAGAGAAAGAGAGAGCAAAAAGAGAGAGAAAGTAAGTGAGAAAGAAAGAGAGATATAACGAAAAAGTGAATGAAAGAGAGAGAAAGAGAGAGAGAGAAAAATGATTGAGTGAAAGAGAGAAAGAGAAAGAAAGAGAGAAAGAGAGAGTGAAAGGGAAAGAAATAGAGAGAGTAAAAGAAAGATAGAGAAATAAAGAAAGCGGGAGTGAAATAAAGAGAGTGAAAGAAAGAGAGAGAGAAAGAAAAAGAGAGAAAAAGAATGAGAGGAAGAGAATGAGAAAGAAAGATATATAGAAAGAGAAAATGAAAGAAAGAGAAAGAAAGAAAGCAAGAGAAATAGAGTGCTAAAGAAAGAGAGGGAAAGAGAGAGAGAAAAAGAGAAAGAAAGAGAGAAAGAGAGAGTGAAAGAGAATGAAAGAGAGAGAAAGAGAGAGTGAAAGGAAGATAGAGAGAGAAAGAAAGAGAAAAACAAAGAAAGAAAGAAAAAAACAAGAGAGAGAAAGAGAGTGATAAAGAAAGAGAGAGAAAGAGAGAGAGAAAGAAAGAGAAAGAAAAGAGAGAGAGAGAAAGAGAGTGAGTGAAAAAGAACGAGATAGAGAAAGAAGGAGAAAGAAAGAGAGTGAGAAAGAAAATGAGATAAACAGAGAAAGAAAATGAGATTAAAAGAGAAAGAAAGAAAGAAAGAAAGAGTGAAAGAAAGAAAGAAAGAAAGAGTTAAAGAAAGAAAGAAAGAAAGAGTGAAAGAAAGAAAGAAAGAAAGAAAGAATGAGTGTGTGAGAGAAATTTATGTGCGCGCTTGCGTTTGCTCACAAACAATCTCGGATACACATGGGTCCTTCTTCATCCGCTTCTGCCTCGTATGTTTGTGTCCAGCCTTCGCACATCCACCAACATACGTGCATCTTCTTCGGCCGCACAGAGTCTTCCAGGCCGCACGGTCTTCGCTTCTATTAATAGAGGCGAAAGGTCAAGCGGTAAGGTCGGCGATTTGTCTTTTTTTGGCTCGTATCTTAGCCATTCGATACTATCATGGCGTCTTCGAGCTGCCCGGCTTTCCTTGAATCTATAAGCAGACGCTTTCTCGTCTTACATCCGATCAACCTCGACTCATTTAACGTCACCACTTCTTCATTGGACTAAAGTTGATACTAATTAGTTCGAGCAAAAGGAATGGTAACTTTGTATAAACGCTTTTAGAGTTTTAGAATCATCGGGGCGGGGTGGGGTGGGAGGTTAACTGTTACATCCTAAGAAATGGGGATGCTTATGTAGAATTCTCCATATTCTGATGACCATATTGGTAATGGGAGAAATAATATTAAAAGTTTACTTGTAAAGCATTTATTACCCAAGCAGGCAGTGCCTCCCTAGGTTAGATTTTATAAAATCTTTTATTTAAAAATAGGTACCTCAAAATATTTGCTGAAAAATAGCCTAAAAGATAAAAACTAATGCCCCAAACTTGTTAAAAACAGTTTTATCGTAAATTTCTTTAAATTATGATTTACCCATTTTAACCCAGTGTCCTCATTTGAGGACAGCATAAAAAACTGTAAAAAATAATGGGTATAAATCATTATATAAAACCATTATATATATATATATATATATATATATATATAGTCTGTGTGTTTTTTGTTTTGTTTTGTTTTTGTTTTTTTTTGTTTTTTTGTTACCCAGTGTCCTCATTTGAGGACAGCATAAAAAACTGTAAAAAATAATGGCTGGGTATAAATCATTATATAAAACCATTACATATATATATATATATATATATATATATATATATATATATATATATATATATATATGTGTGTAGTCTGTGTGTTTTTTGTTTTGTTTTGTTTTGTTTTTTTGTTTTTTTGTTACCCAGTGTCCTCATTTGAGAACAGCATAAAAATTGTAAAAAATAATGGGTATAAAAAAAAACATTAGGTAGTGAGGACATATTGATTCATGAATAAAATTACCTTCCAAATATTGCCCGGTTGGAAGAAAACTTCTTGTGATTTGTAAAAATGAATTTAAGGTTGTAAAACCTGAGGACAGTGGGTTATAATGGGTTAAGAAAAAGTTAAAAGTATTTATTTTATTTAACTTTTAATCCTTTTTAACGTGATCGAAATTTTGGTTAATGTCATGGCGGCACCACCCACAAGAGAATGAACTCTTCCAACCAGTACATATACATCCCCTCACAAGAGGTGGGAGGGAGTAGCTAGTAGATAACCGGAGGAGAACGCCCTGAACATAGCCGAGGGTCGTCTACGAACACTGATACCGTAACGACCAATACGAGTTTCAGTTCGAGGGTCGAATTATAGTACTACACACTAACCCGTATTATCGTTCTACTAACAAAGTTGCAAGTGTTGCATTTTGCCGTGTTTACTATATATTCGTTATTTCCTATTTTGGTTGTTCTTGTTGGACCTTTTATCGGGTCCTCGACAGTTGAAAATCTTGTTGTTCATGCGCCATCGAGTGGTCCTAATTGAACGTCTATTTTGACGTAAAAAACACATTGTTTTGGAAATTCTTGCAATAAACAAATAATAGATTGTAATCATATTTTCAGAAATTATTCACAATAGAAGGAAATTTTTTAAAATCTTGATATATATATATATATATATATATATCTGTTACCCCCTCTAACTTGATTTTATGAAATCTAGAGAAATTAAAATTTCAGCCTCTTCAAATTTCTTTAAAAAGCAGCACTCCTTAAAGAATTTAAATCCTCAATTTTTTTGTCATATACTGAAAATCTGTTCTGAATAGTAAAATAGAAACCTGCAATAAAAATATGACATTATTTAATTAGAAAAACTTTCAATCGCTTTTATAAATACGATATATTAAAGACACTTATAATCGAAAAAATAACCTTTCGATGAATAATGAATTTTTACAATTATTTTCATTCTTTTAGTTTCAATTAGAAAAATTTAATAAGTTTAAAATCTTCTAAAATTCTGTATTATTTTCATCCTTTGATATGTTATTATCAGGTTAAAATTTAATTTAGTAATCATAAATGAAAAACCGTAATACAAATCAGCAAACGCCAATATTTGTAAAAGAATTTGTGTGGGGGGGGGGGGGGGTGAAGGAGGCCATTTTTGTCCGTACGGACAAGCATCATATAATAACTCTGCTTGTTACTTCCTTAGTTAGTTACTTAGTTCGTCCGTCCGTTACCCCACTTACTCTCTATACGAGCTTTTCCTTCCCCTCTATCTGTTTAAACACTACTCTCCTCAGCCTTTCTCTTACCTTTGCCAAAAGGAAGGGTAGTAGAGAGTGAGAGAGTAGGAAGAGAAAGTCTATATCATTACCGTAGCAGCAACTTAAGCTGTGTGTATATGTGTGTGTACTGTGCAACATAGTAAAAATAGGTAAATTTTTGTCGTATCCCGCAACCTAATATCAAAATTTCTCTTTTACACCCTTTGCCATTACTCAGTTGGTCTTTTCTGTTTACAATGGACACCGGAGCCTTTGAAGTAATTTTAACTATTTTTTTTAATTTTTTAATCCCTTCTAACATTTTCGAAATTTTGTCAGAAAATTTTGTTTTGATTTGAGTTAGCGGCTAAAGAAATGTTACGAATGTTTTAGGATGGAAACGTAATGATTGCATCATCAACTTTGTTTCAGTGAGAAACCCATTAATTTCTCGCAAAAATAAAATAATTGTCGGATTTTAATGAACCTATCAGTACTCATTCACAAATGAATAAATTGTTTTTGAATATATTATTTTTTTAAAAACTTGATAAAAATATTTTTTACCACTGTTACTCCCTTCCATGTAAATCCATAAAATCTTAATGAATTTACATTCATGGCTAACTTTTGTTTTATTTGTTCAATGCAGGATTCATTGGGGAATATAAATCATCTATTTTTTTTATTTTAAGTTTGAAATCATTATCCGAAAACCTTCTCCTAAGAGTAAAATAAAAAATGCAATAAAACTCTGATATAATTTAACTTGATAAGCTTTTAATTGCTGGAATAAATAATAACTATTAAGGACATTATACTCTGAAGAAAAAAATTTTTTCATTTAATAATAAAACGATTTTTATTAAACTTTTCAATTTTCGATAGGCAATATAATCATCAATTCTTAACTAAAAAGTCTACTCGAAATCAATTCTTTGAAGATTTTTAAAATATTTTTAAATCTTTATATATTATTAAATTATTTAATAATAATAATAATAATAATAATAATAATAATAATAATAATATGTAAACAAACACTGGTATGAATATCACCCAGCACCGGTTACAGAGATAGAAGATGTAACCATTCTATGGGATTACACCATCTACACAGAAAGAAAAATTGAAGCAAATAGGCCGGACATTATTGTTAAAAGCCAGAAAGAGAAAACTTGTCTATTAATTGATATGGCTTGTCCAGCAGGTTGTAACATAGCAACCAAAGAATTCGAAAAACTGTCAAAATATGAAGACCTGGAAATTGAAATAGAAAAAATGTGCCAGTGAAAGTAGGTGCACTTGGAATGATAAAAAAAGGAACAAGACAATACATTGAAATAATCCCTGGAAACCCTAGCTCAAGAGATATACAAAAAATTGTCTTGTTAAGTACAGCCCACACCCGAAGGAGGAATTGTCTATGTAATACTAAGCATGATAGGGGAGATATTAAAAATATGAAATAGTTCCATAGCAACACACCATGACCTGCCTTAGGTCTTCCCGCAGACTTGGTTGGTAGTGCGACCATAGCAGATATCGAAATATGATGAAAAATGACATAATAATAATAATAATAATAATAATAATAATAATAATAATAATAATAATAATAATAATTTTTTTAAAATTGTATTATGTTATTAATTTATTTTAGTTATTAAGACGTTACTGTTATTTGTAGTATGACAAAGTAAAAATTTTCCAGGAAATCATAATTATCCTTCCGTGGAAATTCCACGGGTTCCGCTAGTTCACATTATTAGAAAATAACAGCGTTAACTACAGTCTATTTAAAACCAAAATTACTATAATTCAATAAATCATTATAATACAGAGAATATTTTCCTATTTTTTATATTACTGAATAATTAAAACGTAAATAAAAAAGTTCTCATTTTTTTTTGTTTCTTCAATAATGTTTTGCAGATAAATTCTCCGTAGAACAACATTTAAATCAGCTAATATTCCTCAAATATAGTTTCAGAAAAGTATATTTTATTTTGGGAAAATTTTTTAACATAAAATTGAATTCTAATGAAAGACGACTCAAAAACGGCACTAATTAGCAAAGTAAAAGAAAATAAAAACTCTTTCTAGTCTAATTAAATTTGATTTTGAAATACAGAAATGGTATTTCGTTCATTGTAGATATGAAATTTAATCTATTAGCTTGAAATTAAAACTAAAATAAAAGCTTCAAGAACGATCTTTAATTTTTTTAAATAATGTTAAACGTTAAGTATCATGATTTTGTAGAAGTCAATATATTAAAACATTTTTCAGGAAAACAAGTTTTCCTTTTTCAGTAGCTGTTATGGTTCTTTCCAGCATTTATTTGGAGCTTCGTTCTTAACTAAATTCTTGCTAGATGTGCGTTGTGGTGCAGTGGATATCGACTCGGAACGACAAAAGTGGGAGCCGAGTTCGAATTCCAGTTGAATTCCTTTCATTCACTTACGCGCAAATACCCTTGGGAAAGGTATTAATCCGTCACCCCCTTCTAGTTATGAGTCAAATAACATGACAGATTGGGTTCTATAGACTTGGCTGGCAACCAGTCTACCGCAGAAAGCAATGGCAACCTACTGCGGGATAATCTTCTGCCCAGTCAGTCATGTCTCGAAAGATACATGATCACCCAAAGCGTGTATCACGTATGGCACTTAACTGAGTGTGGAATATCAACATCTTGATTTTGTCATTATTTTTTGCTCTTTGAGTCACACAAGTTGTTTAAGGCTGCTGATACTTTTGAAAGTGCTTAACAGATGCATTATTTGGTAGAATATTTTGTGATTTTATTGAGTCAGTTCACGAGGTTTGGTGGAGGATGGTCCTCGCTAAAACCTACAGGCTGTCTCGGTAGTAAGCCTGATCAGATCGATAAGGTCAGTACCACGTAAGGCACTTAACTGACTGAATAGAGATAACTATTATATATATAGGATGTGCGGAACCACGACTGGGTTATTGCTCTCTGCTCGGAAGCAGAGAGCGCCCTCTACCCGAAGGCAGAGCCTGACAGTGTCGTAGTAACAGCGGCAACGCGGCTGTACAACTATATTTAGTTGTCCCTCCCAGTAAGGGCAACATATGACACATGGTCAGTTTATAACTGGGCTTTCCGGGCTATATGGCCCGGCCAAAAAATGTCTGTCTATTTTTCCCCAGTCGTGCTTCTACCCTTCGGCGGAACCACGACTGGGTTAGTGCTCTCTGCTTGGAAGCAGAGAGCGCCCTCTACCCGAAGGCAGAGGGCTGACAGTGAAAAAGTCAGTTACAGCGAGGCAACTGTATTTACTAGCCTTCCCACGCAAGGCCGGATGTGACACATGGTCATTTTAATGTGGGTATTCCCGGCCATATAGCCGGGCCAAAAATATGTCTGTCTATTTTTGCCCAGTCGTGGTTCTACCCTTCGGCGGAACCACGACTGGGTTTGTGCTCTCTGCTCGGAAGCAGAGAGCGCCCCCTGCCCGAAGGCAGAGAACTGACAGTGTAAAGGCAGTTACAGCGAGGCAACTGCTCCCGTTCTCAGTATAGGCATGATTATATGCACACATCAGGCGAGTCCATTCTTGTATCCAAAAAGGGGTGCTCCCCAACAGATGGCTTGTTAATTTTAACGCTCAAAGCCATCTTTAATCGTTGATCTGAGAAAACGGTTGCATGGAGCTGAGTGATCAGACATTTCTGATCGAGTTGGCCACCATGAATGACATCCATATAAACACGGCACGAGGTCTTACGTTTATGTTTTGGTGTAGTAGCAACTTGTGGTTTTGGGTGAAACTAATCTTAGCATAACAATTCTATTGTCAATTTCTTTATCTCCTATATTAAATGTATTATAACTGATCTATACACCGAAGTATTTGAAGTGCTTAGAGCTTTTTGTTTTAATTTCACATTCTGAAATTGTTATAATGGATTCAAAGTCAGTTCCATCATTACTCTCATTTTAATTACAGATCTTGAAAGTGTTCGACAGAGTTTGGCACATTGGTCTTCGTCACAAGATGATTATGATATCACCGGACGAATTTTTGAATTGATTTAGTCTTTCTTATCAAATCGCGAAATAAAAGTTATCCTGAACGGCCAATTTTCTAGATTCTAATGCAGGCGCCATCGCCCAGGACTCTATCCTTCGTCTTACTTTGTCCTTAATTTTCATTAATAATCTTCCTGGTGGTATCAGCTCTCAACATTGTACTTATGCTGATGACACAAACCTTTACTACTGTCTCGTCACTAAGCCTTATCGGATCGATAAGGTCAAAGATCTCAAAAATGATTCAGTCAGTTGTTAACTAAAGTAAAGGATGGCTTTTTAATTTTAACGCTCAAAGCCATCTTTAATCGTTGATCTGAGAAAACGGCTGCATGGAGCTGAGTGTTCAGACATTTCTGATCGAGTTGGGCGTTATGAATGACATCTATATAAACACGGCACGATGTCTTACGTTAATGTTTAGGTGTAGTTTTTTTTTTTTAATCATCTCACCCCAAGCAAGGCATTCCACTGCCACGATTGCGCATGGGGCTAGGGGAAGGTAAAGAGAAGGAGTGGTTAGACATAGGGAATGTCAGGAGGAATGTGACAGATGAGTAAGGATAGCGAGGATGATGGTTGGGCAGATGGGAAGAGTGTTTGATAGAATAGAAGCAGGTTAGTGTGTTAGGAGGTGTCTATTGACCTTACATTTAAACTCCTGGAGATTGTAGCCGTCGGGGAAGCAATCGTGTGGAAGTTCGTAGAGACAGTGTAGTTTCAATGTCGAAACAAATGTACGATTTGTAGTGTATATATAAAAAATTTGTACATGTTCTAAAATATAATTTATAATAAATATTCACAGCTCAATATATTATATGTCGAGCACTGTTTTAAATCAATATTTTGGACGTTGTAAAAAAACATTTTTTCTTCGTTCCTTATTCACTCGGGGATATATATATATATATATATATATATATATATATATATATATATATATATAGTAATTATAAATTATATTTTAGAACATGTACAATTTTTTTATATATCTTTCTTTTTTTTTTAAATCATCTGACCCCAAGCAAGGCATTCCACTGCCACTATTGCGCATGGGGCTACATAGGGGAAGGTAAAGATAAGGAGTGGTTAGACATAGGGAATGTCAGGAGGAATGTGACAGATGAGTAAGGATACCGAGGATGAGGGTTGGGCAGATGGGAAGAGTGTTTGATAGAATAGGAGCAGGTTAGTGTGTTAGGAGGTGTCTATTGAAATAGTAGCAGATTGTGGTTTTGGGTGAAACTACACTTAGCCTAGCCTATTCTATTGTCAATTTCTTTATCGCCTATATTAAATGTTTATAACTTATCCATACACGACATTCATATTTTGGATTATTTTATTAAATTATTAATCCTATTTTAGCAAAGCAAAATTAATTAATTAATTAATTAATTAAAAGCAGAACTCCTTAGAGAATTTAAATCCCAATTTTTTCATCAATTACCAAAAATCTATAAATATATTACAAAATCATTCGACCATATGTAGCAGCAATATTCGAAACATGGATGAATGGTAAACTTATAGATATTCAAGATAGATTTTGGAGAGAAAATTTGTTTAGCACTTCTCACTGAACCAACTTTACTGCATTGCATAGGATGAATTGGATTTAAAATACATATTAGTGAAGAGTTTGAGCCAAGCAGGTTGATTCAACTACACACTAAAAATGACCTTTCTTAAGAAAATATTTAAAGTATTAAAGAAAAAATATTTTTTTCGTGTATTTTTTAATGTTAAGCCGCATAGTGTTAAAAAAATGTCCAGTTCATTTGCGTCTTCTCTTTATTTGTTCAGAGGAGGAGTCTTTAGCTCGGCGGATTTCGCTATCTATTAGAAAATACCTTTTTTTTTCTGCTAATGTTCGAGTAATATTTAGTATTCGACAAATTCTTTCTTTCATTACACAACATGTTATAAATAACAGGAATTGTTTACGCGGATTGAGTTCGGACCGTTTCTCTGTTTTATCACGGTCCCAATCTTTATATTATTTAATAGTGCTAGAGTTATTATCCAACAAATCTCGCAAGCCTTCCCACTGTAAACAGAGGGACTGATTGCTGAGTTTGAATGTTATTGGACTCTAGTTTTCCTTGCAGTTTTTTTTTTCTCGCCTCCATTAATCATTTTGTTTTAATTTTACGTCTCTCCTATTCTAAGAAATAAACTTGATAAGGCTGAGACAAAACCGTTTGTTTTTTAGTTTTTTGTAAAAATTCCATTTAAACTACGCTTATTCCTGGCTAATATATATATATATATATATATATATATATATGTGTGTGTGTGTGTGTGTGTGTGTGTGTGTGTGTGTGTGTGTGTGTGTGTGTGTGTCGAGGCAGCAAACACTCTTTTATACAAGGTTCATTAAAAATGACAGACAAGATGTTATCTTGCTCCTAGACTGGTTGCCAGTCAAGGTTAAAGAGCCCAAACTTCCCTACTAAATAACTCATAGCTGGGGGAAAGAAAAAATGGTTTTATATATTACTTCATTGATATTTGTACGTTAGTGAACGTAGCAAACTTGACTAGAATTTGAACCCGGCACACAAATTTCTTATTCCGAGCCACTATGTGTTATATCAGTCGCACATCCATATAGAAACTAAATAATCAACCTTTTGCAGAACTCGTGAAATTGAGTCTTAAGTTAAGAAAACATTTATTTGGGAAGTTGATGGATATAATCAAGTGTTTATAAAGTAAAAACAGGCTATGCCGCGTACACAGGTTCGAATTTCCCTCATTCCTGTCGTATTGTACCAGTAAACAGGCAAGATAGAGTGGAAAAGAGACAGGGGACAGCAACGGATAACATATTTGAAGAACCTAATCAGGTGGATGACGGAACGAGGATTGCATGGTGTAACAGGAGAAGGCATGCTAAGAGCCACCAGGTATAGGGAAACGTGGAAAGCCATGATCGCCTACGTCTTGAAGGAACAGGGCACATAGAAGAATATATATGCCAACTGTTTATAACAAATTATAATGTGGATATAAAATGGGGGATCAATTCTATATTATAATCAATATATAAACTGATCCCTCATTTTATGGCTATTCTAGTTTCTATGCATTTATACTTTAGATTTATGGGCTTGAGCTAGTGGATGATAGAACGGAGGTTGCATGGTGTAACAGGAGAAGGCGTGCTCAGAGCCACCAGGGATAGGGAAAGGTGGAAGGCCATGATCGCCTACGTCTTGAAGGGACAGGGCACATAGAAGAAGAAGAAAAATGTTGATTTTCTTTGTTTAACGGCATATGAATTCTTTATGGGTCACTTAATGCAGCTCTCAAGAAAATGGTGTAATGTTAGGAAGCTTGTCTTGCTTGAAACTTTGTAATTGAGTAGTGAGTTCGATCCTCACTGGGTGTCCCATACTTTCGGCCTTGTGTCACATTTAAGCTGCACTTAGTAAATCTCCAGGGCACCTCGAGGTGGTGTAATGGTTAGCAAGCTTGTCTCGCTAGAATCATTACAATTGAGTAGTGAGTTCGATTCACACTGGGTGCCCCATACTTTTGGCCTTGTGCCACATCTAAGCTGCTCTTAAAAAATCACCTAAATGCCGACATTTAATTTTCTTGGGAGATTTGATTAGATTTGACTTTTTAACAGCACATCAACTCCTTATGGGTTATTTCATGCCGAAATTTAATTAATGGTTAGTGTCCCAGGGTTAATAAGGTGATTTTTTAAGCATAGCTCTGATGTGGCACAAGGCCGAAAGTGTGGTGCATCGATTGAGAATAGAACTCACTACTCAGAGGCAATTGATTTAGCGAGAAAATCTTGTTAACCATTACACCACCTCGAAGTACCAAATGATTTTTAACCATAGCTTATATGTGTCACAGGGTCGAAAGTATGGGGCACCTAGTGAGGATCGAACTCACTATTCAGCTGTAATCGACAAGGGTGCTATGCATTATATTTCCTAGACTGAACTATTGCCCGGTTCACACTCTACCCACGTCTATTGAACAGGTGAAGAGGCTCATCCCTTGAAACCTGTTTAGAATGTGGTTTCCGGCTTTCTCTTTTCCAATCTTTTTACTCTTTTCTTTTTTTCAATTGGAGTAGATAGACTGAACTATCGCCCGGTTCACACACCACCCACGTCTATTGAACAGGTGAAAAGGCTCATCCCTTGTTCCCTGTTTAGGATGTGGTTTCCGGCTTTCTCTTTTCCAATCTTTCCATTCTTATGTAGCCCCCTGCGCAGTGCGCATCAGTGGCGTTACCGCTTTGCTCAGGGTGACATGATTTTAAAAAAAGCCCTACGAATGATAAACTGTGCGAGAAGAAAAAAATTACTATTAATGGTTTGTGTCTCAGGCATTCGGACCAGAACGAGTTTACTCGAGTCGATGGAATGCAGAATGTCGATAAAGGCCACGAGCAACCATAAACTGAAATACACATACTCACAAGAAAATTAATAGAATCCGGTCTACAGACGAGAAAGCAATCAGACCGAACTGTTTAAAGTAATAAGCTTCAGCAAGGCACCAGTGCGTGGTTACGACTTTGAGAGAAGCAGCCGATTAAGAGAAAAAGCGCGCCAATGGCCCGATTCGCCGGCAAAAACGTCAGAGTAAAATGGCGGACTGCTTTCAGCCTTTTTGTCCGGTCAATATCTCTACAATCTATTGCTATGCTTCGTTGAGTTTAGTCATAGGGCGACCTCACGGCTACATTATGGCCCCCAAAATCAAACAATTTGGAAACCGGAAAAGTACGTGAGGACATTAGCGAGGCTCAGTACTAAATTTTGTATTTACGGGGCCAGGATCTTGATAAACACGGTCAATGTTAATTTAATCAGAGAATTTGTTTTTATTTTGAAATTATTTTTATTCAATCTATTTTTTTTCAGTCTTCTTTTGTCTTCCTTCATCTCCTGTTTACGTCTTCTCCTCCTCCTTCGTTGAGTTGTCTTCTCCGACTCCTCCTCATTTCTTTTTTCTCCTTACCTTTTCTTTGCCTGCTCCTCCTCGTCCTTTTCTCCGCCTTCATTTTTTTTTTCTATCTTTCATCTTCTCCCCATCTTCGTCTTCTCCTACTCTCACTGTTTTTTCTCCTTCTCTTTTCTTCGCCTGTTCCTACTCCTTTTTTCATCTTCTATTCCCTCACCTCCTTTATTCGTCTTTTCCACCGTTTCCTCCTTGTTTCTTTGTTTTTCATCCTTTTTTTTTTCGTCTTCTCCTCTTTAATCACCAATGTCTTTTCCTTAATCTGTCTCGTCTTTTCTTTCTTTCTTTCTTCTTCTTCTTCTTCTTCATCATCTTATTATTATTATTATTATTATTACTATTTCTTCTTCTTATTATTTTTATAATTATAATTATGTTGACATTTTTCATCATATTTCGATTTCTGCTATGGTCGCACTACGTACCAAGTTTGCAGGAAGACTTAAGGCCGGTCGTGGCGTTTTGCTATAGCTCCATTTCATATTTTTTATATCTCCCCTATCATCCCTAGCGTTACATAGACAAAGTTCTATTTATTATTATTATGTCATTTTTCATCATATTTCGATTTCTGCTTTGGTCTCACTACCAACCAAGTCTGCGGGGAGACCTAAGGCAGGTAGTGGCGTGTTGTTATGGCTCCATTTCATGTTTTTCTATCTTCCCTATCATCCTCAGCATTACATAGATAAAGTTTTCCTTAGTGTGTGGGCTGTACTTAATAAGACAATTTTTTGTATATCTCTTAAGCTGGGGTTTCCAGGGATTCTTTCAATGTGTTGTTTTGTTCCATTTTGACAGTTTCTCGAATTCCTTGGTTGCTGTGTGACAATCCGCTGGACAATCCATATTGATTAATATGCAAGTTTTTTCTTTCTGGTTTTTAACAATAATGTCCGGCTTATTTGCTTATTATTATTATTATTATTATTATTATTATTATTATTATTATTATTATTTAACACAAAGCAGAAAATACAGTCACTAAGACGCATTGGATTACTTTGTGCTAAAGAATATGTGAAAAAGAAAAACATTTTTAGC
The DNA here is from genome assembly GCA_037127315.1 of Ascarosepion bandense. NCBI lineage: Eukaryota > Metazoa > Mollusca > Cephalopoda > Sepiida > Sepiidae > Ascarosepion > Ascarosepion bandense. The sequence goes on from JBBBDQ010002104.1 coordinate 692,736, forward strand.
GGGGTGAGAAAAATAGACTGGCCGAGAATTCCACAAACGGGGTGTGCAGGAGAATAAACTATTTGCTAAAACTTACGGTTACCTCAAGCAATTTCAACGGCAAAGTGATGAGACCTACTCGCCAATCTAGTACCGATTAGGTATATTTTTTTACAATGGAGATCAATTGATTGCAGATCTATTCAGCGTTTTTATTCAGTATTTTTAATCTCTTTTCTGAGACTATTCCCAGTGCTCTTATAGCAACCGGACCAACTGTCATCTTCATATTCCACAACTTCTAAATACTTATGTGTAGTTACATCTTTTTCAGATCTTTTTCAGATCTTCTCTGTGGTCTGCCAGATCAACGAAATCCACCATCTGACGTCATTTGTGTGTGTGTGTGTGTGTGTGTGTGTGTGTGTGTGTGTGTGTGTGTGTGTGTGTGTGTGTTTTGTTCTTAATTACATCTGATTTCCCGATTTGAAGAAAAGCATACTGTTGAATTAAAAACATAAGCCCTTGAAAAGATCATCTAATTCTCCCTTGAATTATTATTTTTTTTTAATTTTTACCTTTCTAATATTGCTCACCACATACAAGCCCTAAGAGCCACTGAAAGTAGTGTTATTGAACGAAGTCGTTGTAAGAGCATAAAAGAAAAGGTCAGAAGTGTATATTATGAGGATATGTAGGATAAATAACGTCTAACCTTAGACCGTTTTTTTTTCAAGGTCCTTCTTTTAAACATTTTTAATCAATTCACCCCAAGCAAGGACATAATGCTATTAAGACACAAGGGGTGTCTAGGAATGAAAAAGAATTAAAGGACTTTAGAAGGAACCATGAACCCAATCCTAAACATGAAAAAGGTACAAGCCTCTACTCCTGTACAAAAGTCTGAAGAAGAGTGTGAAACGGGCGACTTGCTAACCTGTCTACTCTTGAATATCTAAAAGATTTGTTGGTAACGTAACGTCCCGGTTGCATGGTTAACAAAAACTCTCAAAGAACAAATCTTATTTTATCTTTTTTTTATTATTATTTGTTTCTATTTCCCACCTGATACCAAGGAAAATCTAATCCTTTCTGTCAAACCGCGTAATAAAGGTTGCGTTGAAAAGGCAGGGTTCCAGATCTTATCATACGAACGTGGGGGTCCCCCAGGGCTCTATACCAAGTCCGGCGCTTTTTCTGATCTTCATCAACGATCCTCCTGATGTGATAAGATCGCGTGTAGGCATTTACGCTGACGACACCACCATTTACTCCCGTCCCGTTAAGAAATCTGCCAAGGCTGACAAAGCTAACCTCGCTGCTGATCTTAAAACAGACCTCTAATCTGTGGGGGACTGGGGTAAGAAATTCTAATGCTTCCGAAACGAAGCTGCTATCCTTTAATCCGCTTAGACAATCTCTCCTCCCCATCAGCATGGATCGAACTAGTCTCCCAGAAAGCAATACATTAAGGCTCCACGGCTTTACTCTCACAGCCAACTTAAAGTGGAATGACTACATTGAATCGATTACTGCTAGGAAGGTTGGGTCACTGTATCAAGCCAAGAAGTTTTTCTCATCTGAATCCATCTTGCACATATACAAATCAATCATCCGCCCATGCATTGAATACTGTTGTCATATCTGCTCGGGTGCACTGCCCTTCATCTCGGGGTTCTGGATAAGTTCCAGAGAGGAATCTGCAATGTAATCGATCTCGATCTGGCAGCTCGACTCCAATCACTTTCTCACCCACAAGATGTGGCTTCCCTCTGTCTTTTCTACAAATATTTTCACTGCTTCTGCTCGGGCAAGATTAACTCCCTGGTGTCCCCTTTACAGGAATTTACTCAAACAACTAGACTGGAAAGGAGGTCGCACTCTTTTTTGTCAAAATAGTTAAACGCAACCTCCTCTTCTACTATAAAGCTTCTTTTCTCGCATTTGCTTCTCCGATAAGTATAATGCCTAACATTTTAAGTGTAACGTGAACCGCCATCTCTTATATTGTTCTTCTCACTTTATTCTCGCGTAACTCTCTTCATGTCAATATTCTCATCCTTCTCTTACCCATTCTACATTAGCGTAACCTTTCGCTCTCCTCTTGTGTAGTCCTCTGCGCACCAGTGGCATTACTGCCTTGCTTGGAGGTGAAACGATTTTAAAAACTACAGGGTGCAGTAGATGGATTGTCTAAACTAAACAAAAATGAAAATATCTATGACGTCTCATAAGAGGACTGATATTACGTAACCTTGCAGTTGTCTTTTATTTGTTTAAAGCTAAATTGTCCTGTTTCTTCAATATAGCCCGGATATAAGAGACCCGGATATAAGAGAAAAGTTATTTAAGATTACTTTTTCCGGTCCCGACAACTCTCTTATATCAGGGTTACACTGTACTTTGATCAGTTAATACGCCTTTGGATTTCAGTCATTTCTCAAAACAATTCACAGAAATTCCCTTGCTTTCCTGGTGGCTATAATCTCCAAAGATTTAAATCCAAAGTCAATCGCCATCGCCTATCTTCTTGACTTTCATAATTTCTTATCCTTTCCCCGACATCCACTGAATCTTGTTCTTCTCACTTTCCTTAATTTTGATCTGTAGGCCTTCTTGCAATTTCCTTTGTATTTCTGCTATTAACAACAACAAGATATGACACGCAAATAACTAAATAAATTACGAATATTTGTATATATGGTAGACCTATTCAGTAAATAATGCATGTATTTATGTCAGGTATTTTTCTTGGTTTCTAATACTTCATTTCTCGCAATTCCTGTTTGTGGAATTCCCTTCCGTATACTTGCTTCCTTGATGGCTATAATCTCCAAAGATTTAAATGCAACGTCAATTGCCATCTCTTATGTCCTTGAATTTCATAATTTCTTCTCCTTTCCCCCAACATCCTTGGAGTAGATAGATCTATCTATCTCCCGGTTCACACTTCACCCATGCCTATTGAACAGGTTAAGAGGCTCATCTCTTGTTCCCTGTTTAGGATGTGGTTTCCGGCTTTCTCTTTTCTAATCTTCTCACTTTGTTTTTTTCAATTGGAGTAGATAAATCTATCTATCGCCCGGTTCACACTCCACCCATGTCTATTGAACAGGTTAAGCGGCTCATCCCTTGTTTCCTGTTTAGGATGCGGTTTCCGGTTTTCTCTTTTTTAATCTTCTCACTTTGTTTTCTTTTTTTTTTTCAATTGGAGTAGATAGATCTATCTATCGCCCGGTTCACACTCCACCCATGTCTATTGAACAGGTTAAGCGGCTCATCCCTTGTTTCCTGTTTAGGATGCGGTTTCCGGTTTTCTCTTTTCTTATCTTCTCACTCTTATGTAGCCCCCTGCACATCAGTGGCGTTACCGCCTTGCTTGGGGTGATATGATTAAAAAAAATCCACTGGATCTTGTTCTCTCTTTACTCTCGCGTAACTCTCTTCACACCAGTCTTCTCATCCTTCTCTTACCCATTCTATATTAGCGTAACCTTTCACTCTCCTCTTATGTAGCCCCCTGTACACCAGTGGCATTACTGCCTTGCTTGGGGTGAAACGATTAAACTACAAAAATGAAAATATCACTGGCGTCTCATTTAAATATTTTCTGATATTTCCTGCAATGTAATTTTATTGTTTTGTTCAATTTTCATTAGAATTCTTGACTTTGTTTTTGCGTCTGTTTTGTTTTTGTTTTTTTTTTGTTTTTGTATTTTTCAAAAGCTGCCAATGGTTGTGCTAGCATGAAATTACAAGTCATCGTGGCCGAGAGTTTGAGTGTACTGACCTTGTTCAATCTCTTGCTCATGTCATATGATGTGCTCTCCCTCAAACTCTAAGACCCTCTCGCCATTGTTGTAGTATAAACCACAGGTCGGCTCTGTGAGTGTTGAATGAACACAAAAATGCCTGAGCAGACATCTGCAAAAGGGATGGCTAGCCACCTTATCCATTGCCGTCTCATCAGTGTTATGAGCCCCTGGTCAATCCAGTGTCATGAGGACCCTACGACAATCACTCATGGGAATAAAAAGTAAATGGTCAATAATATTAAACATATACTTAATTTCTCGCACTTCCGGTTTGTGGAACTCCCTTCCGTATACTTGCTTCCATCATGGCTATAATCTCCAAAGATTTAAATGCAACGTCAATTGTCATCTCTTATTTTCTTGACTTTCATAATTTCTTATCCTTTCCCCCCAACACCCCCTGAATCTTGTTCTTCTCACTTGACTCTCGCGTAACTCTCTTCACACCTGTCTTCCAACCCTTCTCTTACCCATTCTATATTGACATAACCTTTCACTCTCCTCTTATGTAGCCCCCTGCATACCAGTAATATTACTGATTTGCTTGAAGGTGAAACGGTTAAAAAAATATTTAAATTATTGAACTTGTTTGATGGTGGTATCTTCAGTTTGTAATTTACTTATTGAGATGTTTCTGTTGCTAACAATTATACGTTCTGTTTTCCTGTGATTGATCATTAGTCCTTTCTTCTCCCTTTCCTTCATTTCGATCTGTAGGCGTTCTTGCAGCTGCGTTTGTATTTCTGCTATCAACAACAAGATATGATACGCAAATAACTAAATAAATTACGAATGTTTGCATATATGGTAGACCTATTCAGTAAATAATGCATGTATTTATATCAGGTATTTTTCTTGGTTTCTAATACTTCATTTCTCGCACTTCCTGTTTGTATTTTACAGGTGGGAAGTGCGAGAAAATAAGCTATTAGAGTAGAAATTGTGGTTACATTTTATCAGTTTCACTGTAAAAGGGTGAGACCTAGTTGCTAGTCTAGTAGCTCGAGTAAATTCATACATGGAGGCACCAAGTTCATCGGAGTAGAAGCTGCGAAAGTATTTGTAGAATAGACGCAGGGAAGCCACATCACACCGGTGAGAGAGTTACTGTAGCCGAGCTGTCAAGTCGGGGTCGATCACATTACAGATTCTCCGTTGGATTCTGTCAAGAACTCAGAGGTGAATGCCGCTAAACAAAATCAACCAACGAACCAGACTTGGTTTTAGTGGTCGAGGAATTATAAAGTATCAGTTATTTGGAAGAAGCTGGTCTGGATGAAACTTCCTCCTTACCAAAGAAGAACAAAGGGAGTGAGGATCAGTCGACCCAGTGTAGGTGGTGTTTCGAGTTCTAGTTGTGAAGGTCTGAACTTGTGGAAGTAAGGAACGTCGCTTGTTTAAACATTTGCTATGTAAAAAGTGATAATGTATCCAGAAGCTAGCAACATTTTGCTTGTGTAAATAAAAGAGGTAACAAAATAGTTAATCACCTACAAAACCGCCATTATTGCTGTTTGGCACTCTCAAAAATGAACAATGAAGACAAGGTGGCACCAGTAATAAATAAACCAATTACAAATTTGTATATTTTAGTTTCTGTTGGTATTTGTCTCAGGAATGTAAATTGTAAGATCATTTTATAATTATTTCCATAATTTTGGGTTATATCATAATATTTTCCACGATATGGCTTGGACGATAATTATATCATTAATCTGAATAATTTAGTGTCCGGATAGGTTTTTCAGGGCTTTTAAGTTATAAACTGAATTACTACTACATTAAATATGGTGCATTTTTCGGTATAATGACTTCTAATACAGATAGAAACTTACTTTTTTTATTTTTCAACGTAGTCTTCCATCAGTGTCACACACTTTTCCCATCTGTGCACAAGCTTCCATATTCCCTCAGCGTAAAAACATTTGGACTGATGTCTCAGCCATTCGCTCACAGCACTTTTGACTTCATCGTCACTATCAAACTTCGTGCCTCCCGTGAACGCTTTCAAGGGACCAAACAGGTAAAAGTCTGAAGGGGCAAGGTCTGGACTGTATGGGGGGGGGATGACACTTCTGGGATATCTCGACCCTCTTCTGTTTGTGCTCTGCAGTAAGCATCTTCGGCATTCATTAGTAGCTGACCTTTGAGTAGGGAAGGTCATCATGGACAATTTTGTTTGCTGTCGCAACAGATAGGCTCAAAGTTCTTGCAATATCATCCACTGTCACCCTTCTGTCAGACTGAATGAGATCACTGACTGATTCGATCAACTCAGGAGACCCCACTTCATCCTGTCTTGATCCTCAACACTGCTCAGTCCTTCTTTAAACAATTTAACCCACTTGTATACTAGTTTTTTGGCTGAAACATGTGGCACCATACACAGTTGACATTCTTCTATGAATTTCAACTGGTTTGCACCCTTCAGCAACCAAAAACTTGATAACTGACCTCTGTTCAATCCTGGAGCATGCTTCTTGGTCGGCCATCTTTGTTAATCTCCAAAACTCTCTTAAGTTTTTTTTTTTCAATCTACAAAAAATTTAAATCCTATTGAAAAAGATCATCATCATCATCATCCGTTACAACCAGTGGTGTGTAGGGCAGCAACAAAGGTTCTCCAGCTCTGTCTATCTTGTGCCAGACTAGTCAATGAACCTCAAGAGTACTGCATGTCTTTCATCTAATTCTCCACCGTACTTTTCCACGTCGTTCTTGGTCTTCCCCTCTTTCTTTTGCTATCTGGGATCCAGCGTAGTGCTGTTCTTGTGTTTGACTGTGGATCTTTCCGGAGCACATGCCCAATCCATCTCCACCGCCTTCTTGTAATGATGGTGCCCATGTTCTCTTGTTTGCATCTCTTCAACAGCAGGTCTTCATTGGAGATCTTCTCTGGCCAAAATATTCTCAGTATTCGTCGGAGACATATGGTGTGGAAGGATCGAAGTTTGGCGAGATCCACCTTAGTCATTCTCCAGCACTCAGATCCGTAGAGGAGAGTAGATACAACACAGCTCTGATATAGCTTGAGCTTGGTGTTGGTGCTGTACTGTGGTGATCTCCAGGTGCTGTTCATTTTCTTAAACACACTCCTGGCCTTGCCCAGTCTGCTTTGAATAAACGAATTTTTTTTTTTTTAAAGTAAGCTTCTATCTGTATTAGAAGTCCTTTTACCGAAAAATTCACCTTATTTATTAAATGACCCTCGTATATATTAATATAATAAATGGAAAACGTATATTTTGAGACTCACATATGAAAAATTTCTAATAATTGTAAGGATTTTACAAAATCTGCTGTCAATTTTGATCGCTTGGGTAATGAGTTTCTGGTCATATAGTAGAAGTTCTGCGTTTGTTTTTTGTTTTTTACTATTATTAAAAAATAAACTGATCCCACAGAATTACTACATGTTAATATAATAAATGGACAATATATATTTCATGACTGACATATCAAAAACTTCTTATGATAAAGATTTCACAAAATATGTCAGTTATGGTATCATGGATAGTGTTTTTAGGGTCATAAAATGGGGGTTCTATATTTTATTGTTCTTAAATCATAAATTGATCCCCCAATTTGCTATATGTTAATATAAAAAATGGACAATATATATTTCATGACTGGCATATCAAAAACTTCTAATAATAAAGATTTCACAAAATATGTCAGTTATAGTATCATGGATAGTGTTTTTAGGGTCATAAAATGGAGGTTCTGTTTTTTATTGTTCTCAAATCATAAACTGATCCCCCAATTTGCTATATTTTAATATAAAAAATGGACAATATATATTTCATGACTGGCATATCAAAAACTTCTAATAATAAAGATTGCCAGCCAAGGCTATAGAACCCAAACTGCCCTGTTATTTGACTGATAGCTAGAGGGGCAAGAAATATATTATATTATTAAGTAGTAATTAGTGGGGGGTCAGTTTATTACTTCATAACAATAAAAAACCGATCACCCACTTCATGCCTAGTAGAAGCCTTAATCACGTCTCCAATTATTATATTCAGTCAGTCAGTTAAGTACCATACGTGATACGCTCTTGTGCGATCATGTCTCGAAAGAGACATGACTGACTGAGCAAAAGGTTATCCTGCAGTAGGTTGTCATTATTTTCTGTAGTAGACTGGTTACCAACCAAGGCTATAGAACCCAATCTGTCCTGTTATTTAACCCATAACTGGAGGGATGAGACGGATTAATACCTTTCCAAAGGGTGTTTGTGCGTAAGTGAATACAAGGAATTCAACTGTAATTTGAACTCGGCTCCCAGTTTCTCGTTCCGAGCCAATAACCACAGCACCACATCGCACATCTGTAGTAAGGGTTAAAAAATATGCTGTCACTTTTTAGCATGTGAGCAACGATGAGGTTTTAGAAATGATGGAAACGAAAAGGAAATTAATAGTGAGCATCAGGAAGGGACAGCTGAATTTCCTGGGATTTGCAATGAGGAAGGAGGGCTTGGAGAACCTGATACTAACAGGCCAGATAGAGGGAAAAAGAGACAGGGGAAAGCAGCGGATAACATATTTGAAGGTCCTTATCAGGATGATGATGGAACGAGGGTTGCATGGTGTAACAGGAGAAGGCGTGCTAAGAGCCACCAGGAACAGGGAGACGTAGAAAGCCATGATCGCCTACGTCCTGAAGGGACAGGACACATAGAAGAAGAAGAAGTGTTTTGGTGCTAGCAGGGACGTAAAGGAAACTACAAAACTTCCTACAGAAGGAAACTAAAGGTAGCGATGAGAAAGGATTGAATATAAACTACAAGAAAACTGAATGCATGGTCATCAATAAAAAAGAATAGGTCAAAATGCCATCTACAAGCTGGGGATACTAAAATCAAACAAGACACAGAAATGAAACTATAAGACCTCGTATAGAAGGTAGCTAAAAAAAGTGAAAAGAAAATTGATTGAACATAAACTACAAGAAAACTGAATGCATGATCATCAGTAATAAGAGTAGCCCAAAATGCCGACTACGGGCTCGGGATACTGATATCGGCCAGGTACAGAAATTCAAACACATGGGAAGTGTTCTAAGAGAGGACGGAAGGTGTGACACTGAGATCTGAGGGCGAACTGATATGGCCAAAGACGCTTCCCAAAAGCTAAGTAGAGTACTGAGAGACAAGAAAACTTCGATGGAAACAAGTAAAAGGCTGCTAAGCTGTTACATTATATCTGTCCTCTTGTATGGTAGCGAAAGCTGCACACTCTTATCAAAGATAAAGGAAATACTTGAAGCAACCGAAATGTGGCTCTACAGAAGGATGCTGAGGATACCATGGACCAAAAATGTGAGAAACAGCGAGGTTTTGGAGAGAATGGAAACGAAAAGGAAACATGTACTTAACTCCATGAAAATTTTTTTCTGGAATATGTAATGAGGAAGGAGGGCTTAGAGAATCTGATACTCACAGAACAGATAGAGGAAAAGAGAGACTGGGGAAAGCAACGCATGACATACTTGATGGGCTTGAGCAAAAAGGACGGCAGAGCAGAGTTTGGGAGGAGTAACAAGAAAAGGGTGTTAAGTGCTACAAGGGATAGGAAGATGTGGAAGGCCATGATTGCCTAAGTCCTGAAGGGACACGGCACATAGAAGAAGAAGGGTTATAACTAATCAGAATTGAGAAGAGGTGGATTCATGCCAAATCAGAATTTGATAAACAAATAAGAAATTATAATGTTGATATAAAGTGGGGGATCAGTTCCATATTATAATCAATATATAAACTAATACCTAACTTTGTGGCCATGCTAGTTTCTATGCATTTATATTTTAGATTTATGGGCTTGAGCAAATGGATGGCAGAGCAGGGTTTGGGAGGGGTAACAAGAGAAAGGATGTTAAGAGCTACAAGGGATAGGGAGATGTGGAGGGCCATGATTGCCTAAGTCCTGAAGGGACACGGCACATAGAAGAAGAGTTATAACTAATCAGAATTGAGAAGAGGTGGATTCATGCCAAATCAGAATTTGATAAACAAATAAGAAATTACTATGTGGATATAAAATAGGGGATCAGTTCTATATTATAATAAATATATGAACTAATCCCCCAGTTTATGGCCTTGCTAGTTTGCTATACATTGATAGTCTAGATTTATGGGCTTGAGTAAGTAGATGGTCAAGGTTTGGGAGGGGTAACAAGAAAAAGGATGTTAAGAGCTATAAGGGATAGGGAGATGTGGAAGGCCATGATTGCCTACGTCCTGAAGGGACACGGCACATAGAAGAAGAAGATTATAATTAATCAGTGTTGAGAAGTGATGGATTCAGAATCAGAATTTAATAAACAAATAAGAAATTGTAATGTTGTTATAAAGGGGGGGATCAGTTCTATATTAAAATCAATATATAAACTAATCCCTCAATTTGTGTTCTTGCTAGTTTCTATACTTTTATTTTCTTGATTTATAGGCTGGAGCAAATGGATGGCAGAACAAGGTTTGGAGGAGTAATAAGAGAAATGGTATTAAGAGCTACAAGGGATAGGGAGATGTGGAGGGCCATGAACAGCTACGTCCTTAAAGAACATTACACATAAAAGCATAGTTATAAATAACTAATCAGTATTGAGAAGAGGTGGGTTCGTACTAAATCAGAATTTGATAAACATATAAGAAATTATAATGTGGATATAATGTGGGGGATCAGTTCTGTATATTAATCAATATGTAACATAATCCCTCACTTTGTGGCCACGCTAGTTTCTATACATTTATATTCTAGATTTATGGGCAAATGGCTGGTAGATTAGGGTTTGGGAGGAGTAACAAGATAAAAAAAGTTAAGACCTACAAGGGATAGGAAGATGTGGAGGGCCATGATTGCCTACGTCCTGAAGGGACACGGCACAGAGAAGATGAAGAAGGAGAAGAGTTATAAATAATTAATCAGTGTCGAGAAGTGGTGGATTCATACCAAATCAGAATTTAATAAACAAATAAGAAATTATAATGTGGACATAAAGTGGGGGATCAGTTTTATATTATGATCAATATATAAACTAATCCCTCATTTTGTGGCTTTGCTGATTTTTATACTTTTATATTCTAGATTTATGGACTTGAGCAAATGGATAGCAGAGCAGAGGTTGGAAGGAGTAACACAAGAAAGGATGTTAAAAGCTACAAGGGATAGGAAGATGTGGAGGGTCATTATTACCTACGCCTTGAAGGGACACGGCACATTGAAGAATAAGTTACAAATAACTAATCAGTATTGAGAACAGGTGGAGTCATACCAAATCAGAATTTAATAAACAAATAAGAAATTATAATGTGGATATAAAGTGGGGGATCAGTTTTATATTATAATCAACATATAAACTAACCCTTCAATTTGTATTCTTGCTAATTTCTAGATTTATAGACTGGAGCAAATGGATAGTAGAACAAGGTTTTGGAGGAGTAAAAAGAGAAAAGGTGTTAAGAGCTACAAGGGATAGGGAGATGTGGAGGGCCACGATCAGCTACGTCCTTTAAGAACACTACACAAAGAAGAAGTGTTGTTACTCGTTATGAGGTTAGGGTTCTGTTTTCTGACCCCAGAATTAATATGGACTCTATATATTTTAAGACATACACTCCTAAATCTCTTATCACTAAATCATTATTTTCTAAAAAAAAAAAAAAAAAATTAAAAAATTTTACAATCTAAAAATTTGTTCTGACTTTAAATAACCTGCAATGTTTTAATAAGGATTGGCTTGGATTTATAGCATAGTTGAAACGTTGGGGATGACCAGTATGGTTTAGTTAGACATTGTGATCATAAATGAATCAAGGCCAGATTTCTATGAACTATACCATTATTTTATTTTAATTTATTTTATTTTATTTTATTTTTATTTTTTTTTTTTTTTTTTGTTGTTGTTGATTCCATTAATTTACATATTTTTGTTTCACGTGAACGTTCATAATTTTATGCATATTTCGGTGTTGGGGTTATAAAGTGTTTCACGTGAATATATCATGTTTGGTTTTATGTGTGTGTCCGGTGTAGCAGGTTGTTGTTGGCGTGTGTCATGTATTTGTCCCGGTATTTGAGTGTGTAGATTGTCTCTTGAATTAATTCTTGGTTTTCGGTATGTTTTTTTTTGTTTTTGTTTTTGTTTTTTGTTTTTTTATCTTGTGTGAATATTATTATTTTAACACGTCTTTTTTTGGCTGGTTGGCAGGGGTCGAATCTCCGACGGCAATATCGCGAGCTCTACACACATGCACGTGTGTGCGGGCTGTGTGTCACTTAAGAGTTGAGCCAAAGAGAGAAGATAGTTTATCACATTGTTGGTGGTTCTTTTATATTTTCTTAATGTCTACGCGTTCTTGTTTTGGTTTTGGCGGGACCATTATAGATTGGTTGGCTTTCTCATGACGTCAGTTGACCAAGTAAACTTTGTCCAGGTTTTAGAAAAGGAGGAAAGGATATATGTGTAGAGAGAAAGAGAGAGAAACGGTTTCACTGTTATTCTATTAGTAAAAAAGAAAAGGTATATTTCAGTTCGTTTTTACTACTATCACCACAGATCATTCAACTTCACCATTAACTCTTCTATTTGATATTATAGATGGATATACGTCTTTTACTTATGTAATGTATTTTCGTGTACAGTAATCTTTTAAAGTTTCTTTTTTTCCGTTTTTATTAATATTTTTTCTCCTTTTTTATGGTTGCTTTGATTTTTTTTTTTTTTTTTTTTGTAAGATTTTTCTTTGGGAAACGATTTATTTTGCTTTCTTAACTAGAGCCTTAATCTGCACAAGGCTAGGGATCGCCTTTATCTTGCCTACATATTGGCATAAACTTTGTCTCTTCTCTAATCATCTACCTTGAGTGGCTCCCGAGCCCTGTACTATAAAACTTAATTCTGTATTTTCTTTTTTTTTTTTTTCATGCAATATTATTTTTCATTCTTTTTTCTTTCTTTCAATTCTTTAATATCCAGTTCTTTTAATAGTTGCTTCTCTCAACTTAATTATGCTTCTTTGGTCTATTTTCATTTCTTCTTTTCCTTCTCATTTTCTTCTTCTTCTTCTTCTTCTTCTTCTTCTTCTTCTTCTTCTTCTTCTTCTTCTTCTCTCATAACTTATTAATCATTTCCTTCTTTGTTTTCTTCTTTTATTTCTTCTATAATAACTTTTTCATCATTTTCTTCTTCTTCTCTCATAACTTATTCATCATTTTCTTCTTTTTCTACTTCTTCTTCTTCTTCTACTTCTCTCATAACTTATTCATCATTTTCTTTTTCTTCTTCTCTCATGACTTATCATTTTCTTCTTCTTTCATTAATTATTCATCACTTCTTCGTCTTCTTCTTCTTCTTCTTCTTCTCTCATAACTTATTATTCATTTTTTCTTCTTCTTCTCCTCTCAAAAGTTATTCGTCATTTGTTTTCTTCTTTTTTTCTTCTTCTTCTCTCATATCTTATTCATTATTTTCTTCTTCTCCTTCTCTCATACCTTATTCATCATTTTCTTCTTCTTCTCATAACTAATTCAGCATTTTCTTCATCTTCTCCTCTCATAACATATTCATCATTTTCTTCTTCGTTTTCTTTTTTCTTCTTCTCTCATGACTTATACATCATTTTCTTCTTCGTTTTCTTTTTCTTCTTCTTCTTCTTCTTCTTCTTCTTCTTCTTCTTCTTCTTCTCTCATAACATATTCATAATTTTCTTCTTCGTTTTCTTCTTCTCACATAACTTATTTATTATTTCATCTTCTTCTTCTTCCCTCAGAACTTATTCATTTTTTCTCTTTCTTCTATCATAAGTTATTCGTCATTTTCTTTTTCTTCTTCTTCTTTTTCTTCTTCTTCTCTCATAACTTATTAATTATTTTTTTCTTCTACTTTTCTCATAACTAATTCAACATTTTCTTCTTCTTCTTCTTCTCTCATAACTTATTCATCATTTTCTTCTTCGTTTTCTTCTTCTTCTCTTATAACTTATTCATCATTTACTTCTTCTTCTTCTTCTCTCATAACTTATTCATCATTTTCTTCTTCGTTTTCTTCTTCTTCTCTTATAACTTATTCATCATTTACTTTTTTTTCTTCTTCTTCTTCTCTCATAACTTATTCATCATTTTCTTCTTCGTTTTCTTCTTCTTCTTCTCACATAACTTATTTATTATTTCCTCTTCTTCTTCTTCTTCTTCCCTCAGAACTTATTATTCATTTTTCTTCTCTTTCTTCTATCATAAGTTATTCGTCATTTTCTTCTTCTTTTTCTTCTTCTTTCATAACTTATTAATTATTTTCTTCTTCTACTTTTCTCATAACTTATTCATCATTTTCTTCTTCTTTTCTCATAACTTATTCATCATTTTCTTCTTATTCATCTCCTAACTAATTCGGCATTTTCTTCACCTTCATCTTCTCTCATAACTTATTCATCATTTTCTTCGTTTTCTTCTTCTTCTTCTTCTTCCTCTTCTTCTTCTCTCATAACTTATTTGTTATTTTCTTCTTTTTCTACTTTTCTCATAACTTATTCATCAATTCTTTTTTTCCTGTTATTTTTTGTACTTTTTTTTTTTCGGTATCTTTGTTCTTTTTTTCATTCCTCTTCTGTTTGGAAACAAGACAAAATGATGTCCATATCTACTCCCTCGTATAATTTCACCGCGGAAACCCATTATCCCCAATTTCCTTATCAAGTCCTTAACTGATCTGTACCGCATAAGGAAATCTACGTACTCATGGAACTCGATTACCGTAATCTAAAAAGCGACGGCTAATTCCTCAGAGATTCGGCTAAAAAGCTTAATGGTAAAAGATTTCTCAAGTCACTGTGATTTCGGTTCAAGCATAAAACCTTATTTTAGAATGGGTTGTGATGCAGTGGATAACGACTCAGAATGATAAATCAGGGAGCCAAGTTCGAATTCCAGTTGAATTCATTGCATTCACTTACACACAAATACCCTTGGGAAAGGTATTAATCCGTCTCTTCCCTCCAGTTATGGGTTAAATAATAGGACAGATTGGGTTCTATAGGCTTGGCTGGCAACAAGTCTACCGCAGAAAGTAATGGCAACCTACTGCGGGATAATCTTCTGGCCAGTCTGTCATGTCTCTTTCGAGACATGATCGCCCAAAACGTGTATCACGTATAGCACTTAACTAACTGAATATAATAGATGGAGACATCATTAAGGCTTCTACTGGATATAAAGTGGGGGGTCGGTTTTTTATTGTAATGAAGTAATAAACTGATCCCCCATTAATTACTACTTAATAATATAATACATTTTTCCCCTCTAGCTATGAGTCAAATAATAGGACAGATTGGATTCTATAGGCTTGGCTGGCAACCAGTCTTCCGCAGAAAGTAATGGCAACCTACTGCGGGATTATCTTTTGACCAGTCTGTCATGCCTCTCTTGAGACATGATCGTCCAAAGCGTGTATCACGTATGGCACTTAACTGACTGACTGACCTCCAAAAAAGATCAACAAAAGAGGTTAACATGATGAAAAAGCAGCAAACTGGATAAATCAAAGCTCTATAGTCAAAATGTTTATGTCATTATTGAGAGGAAATACCAAAGAAAATGTTTATTAATTTTTTTCAGCAAAAAGAGCAAATGCCAAATACAGGTGGGGGATACTAGAATCAAGCTAGTACAAAAATTTGAATACCTAGGAAGTTTTCTAACAGGAGATGGAAAGTGCGACGCAGAGATCGGAAGGCGAATCGGCATGGCGAAGGACGCGTTCCAGAAGCTGAGTAAAGTATTAAGACACAGGAAAATTTCACTAGAAACAAAGAAAAGAGTACTAGATTGCTTTGTGGTGTCAGTTCTTCAAGACGGCAGTGAATGCTGGACAATATCCAAGATGAAGAAACAACTTGAAGCAGCGGAAATGTGGTTCTACAAAAGGATGCTGCGCATGTCATGGACCGAGCATTTGAGTAATGAAGAGGTGTTGGAAAGAATGGCAACGAAAAGAAAATTAATAGTGAGCATCAGGAAAAGAGAGCTGGAGTTCCTGGGATATGCAATAAGGAAGGAGGGCTTGGAGAACCTGATAGCAACAGGCCAGATAGACGGAAAAAGAAACAGAGCAAGGCAGCGGATAACATATTTGAAGAGCCTGATCAGGTGGATGACGGAACGAGGGTGGCGTGGTATAATAGGAGAAAGCGTACTAAGAGCCACCAGGGATAGGGAGATGTGGAGCGCCATGATAAACAAGATTTTTAGCCAAAATTTTGAACGCGCTACTTCTACTTCTATGTACACTGTTCTTTCATGACGTTGCCGATAATAGCTTTCCACGTCTCCCTATCCCTGGTGGCTGTTTTCTCCTGTTACACCTCGCAACCCCCGTTCCGTCACCCACCTGATCAGGCCCTTCAAATATGTTATCCGCTGCCTTCCTCTGTCTCTTTTTCCTTTTATCTGGCCTGTCAGTATCAGGTTCTCCAAGCCCTTCTTTCTCATTTTTTTACCAAGATTTTCTGATAAAAATATTCATTCATTTTGAATAAATCCTAAAAATGTAATTAAAATTCCGACGGGTGTTTGATTTTTGAGAAAGTTATCTTCTGTTTCATTTTTTTTTTTTTTTTAACATTATTTTAAAAATTCTAGCAAAAAAATCAAACAACTGTCGAGATTTTAATTAAATTTTCAGGATTTATTCACAAATGAATGAATATTTTTATTAGAAAATCTTGGTAAAAAATATTATTTTTACATCTGTTGCCATCCACTCCTCTTTGTAATATTAGTTAAAAGCAAGACACCTTGGAGAAATTTAATCAAGGATTTGTTTTTATCAAACAAAAACACCACTTGTTGAACATTCGCTCTGAATCGTAAAATTGAAATTACAATAAAAAATACTACATTATTTAAGTAGGAAAGTTTTTATAAGTAAAATATATTAAGAACACTATTGTTTTCCGAAGTTTTTCTTTTCGATGTATAATGAATTCTTAGAGTATTTTTTTTCATTAATTTTAATTTTAATTATAAAAATTCATCAAGTTTTAAATCTTTTGAAAATCTCCGTAGAGCATTAGAACTGTCATCGCGTTGACACACACGTCAACAGAGCTACTGACGGTTAAAAAACACAACTACTATCGAATTAAAAATGCATTTCTGCGATATTTTCAACTCAGTGGAATTTTTTATTTTTCAAATCAGATTAATGATAATTTAATCAGCTAATATTTATCAAATAAAGCTTCAGTAAATATTTTTTGTGTTGTGGATCCGGGTGAGGAACCACAAAAAATAATGAACAACAAAACAGATATTTGAGACAGAAAAATAGGCTAGTAATCTAGGAATACGATTAGTAAGGTATATATATATATATATATATGTACAAGTCTTTGAAGTGAAGCCTTGCTGGAATTAGTATGTCAGTGTAATACTATTTCTGGCTGAGTGGTGCTCAGAGCTACTGTGACTACTGACGCGGTATTCTCTGTGTAACTTCGAGATCTCTCGGTAACTTACGGACCTCTTACGGTACTTGTATTGTAACTCACGGATCTCATTATGGCAGGAGTATATGTATACTCAAGCAAACAGCAAAATCAGTTATTGCAAATCGCCTGAAGACACCACATGGTAGAAACCTAGGTCGTGTAATAACTCGTTTGCAAATGAAGAATATCCAAAAGTTCTACAATTTAATTGTATTGAACACTTTTTAATGAAAATGGGTACTGGTCTAATTTTATTATGACCAAAAACTAAGTAATTAAACTATATATATATATATATATATGTGTGTGTGTGTGTGTGTGTGTGTGTGTGTGTGTGTGTGTGTGTGTGTGTGTGTGTGTGTGTGTGTGTTGTGGATTCCGGGTGAGAGACCACACGAAATAATGAACAACAAAATAGATATTTGAGATAGAAATATAGGTTATATTAAACGTAAAGATACAAACTGGAACGTAGGTTAATAATCCAGGAATACGATTAGTAAGGAATATATATATATATATATATATACAAGTCTTTGAAGTAAAACCGTGCTGGTATTAGTATGTCCGTGTTATACTATTCTGGCTGAGTGGAGCTCAGAGCTACTATGACTACTGACGCGGTATTCTCTGTGTAACTTCGGTATCTCTCGATAACTTACGGATCTGTCCTGATGTCTCTTACGGACCTCTTCGGTTCTCTCCGATAACTTTAATGGATCTCATTATGGCAGGAGTATATGTATACTCAGTCGAGTCCATTGTCATAAAAAAGGGGGAGGTCCCACATTATGTTCGGAACATTTTTCCATAGAGAGAATTACATAGCGATGAAAGACGACTAAAAATGACGCTAATCAGATGCTTTAGCAAACAAAAATAAAAATAAAAACTCCAAGCCAATATAAATTTGTTTTTTGAAATACAGCGAAGTATTTCACATTAGAAGTATTAAATTTAATCTATAAGCTTGTCGAATTCTGTATCAAGATATCGTTCAATATTATATTCATTTCCCAGCAGATTTTTTTTCTTGGGCATATATGTTATGTCTTCAAGTATAAATGAATAACTCAACAACAGAATCAGAATATAAGTTGTATTCCGCGGAAAGACGGTTAGTATGTACAGAAGTGATTAGTAATATTTACAATAGAAAGATACAAGAGTCCAATCCGTCGTAAGACGTGTGTATACGTGATTACTTCCGGTACGCCATCGGAAGTGTGACTAACTCTCCACTGACTCGCACTGACTCTTCAGTAACTCATTAGAGAAACTCTCAAGTGACTCTCTACGACTCATTATTTAGCTGTCCCTCCCAGTAGGGGCAACATATGACACATGGTCAGTATATATCTGGGATTTCCGGGCTATATGGCCCGGCCAAAAAATGTCTGTCTATTTTTGCCCAGTCGTGCTTCTACCCTTCGGCGGAACCACGACTGGGTTATTGCTCTCTGCTCGGAAGTAGAGAGCGCCCTCTACCCGAAGGCATAGAGCTGACAGTGTCGTCAGTCTAGTGACTCTGTACGACTGTATTTACTAGCCTTCCCACGTAGGCTGGATGTGACACATGGTCATTTTATAGTGGGTCTTCCCGGCCATATAGCCGGGCCAAAAAATGTCTGTCTATTTTTCCCCAGTCGTGGTTCTACCCTTCGGCGGAACCACGACTGGGTTATTGCTCTCTGCTCGGAAGCGGAGAGCGCCCTCTACCTGAAGGCAGAGGGCTGACAGTGTCGTAGAGTCGTCAGTCTAGTAACTCTCTACGACTGTATTTACTAGCCTTCCCATGTAGGCTGGATGTGACACATGGTCATTTTATAGTGGGTATTCCCGGCCATATAGCCGGGCCAAAAAATATCTGTCTATTTTTTCCCAGTCGTGGTTCTACACTTCGGCGGAACTACGACTAGGTTACTACTCTCTGCTCGGAAGCAGAGAGCGCCCCCCGCACGAAGGCATAGAGCTGACAGTGTCGTAGAGTCGTCCAGTGACTCTGTACGACTGTATTTACTAGCCTTCCCACGTAGGCTGGATGTGACACATGGTCATTTTATAGTGGGTCTTCCCGGCCATATAGCCGGGCCAAAAAATGTCTGTCTATTTTTCCCCAGTCGTGGTTCTACCCTTCGGCGGAACCACGACTGGGTTATTGCTCTCTGCTCGGAAGCAGAGAGCGCCTTCTACGCGAAGGCATAGAGCTGACAGTGTCGTAGAGTCGTCAGTCTAGTAACTCTCTACGACTGTATTTACTAGCCTTCCCACGTAGGCTGGATGTGACACATGGTCATTTTATAGTGGGTATTCCCGGCCATATAGCCGGGCCAAAAAATATCTGTCTATTTTTCCCCAGTCGTGGTTCTACCCTTCGGCGGAACAACGACTGGGTTATTGCTCTCTGCTCGGAAGCAGAGAACGCCCTCTACCCGAAAGCAGAGTGCTGACAGTGTCGTAGAGTCGTCAGTCTAGTGACTCTCTACGACTCCCTTGTAGAAAATCCGCCATTGCTATATATATGGCAATGGGAACAGTCCATTTGTAGTCAAATAGGAGCGGCGCCCTAACAATATAAAAGGGAGAAAAATGAAGTCTCGGCAGTTATTCTTGGTTATATGCAACTGGAAAAACGAAAAACTAGAAATATAAGTAACAAAAAAGCAATGATTACATAGACATTTACATAGAACGTTATGTTGAATTCTCAGCAGTTGTTCTTGAATATATACCAGCAGAAAAGAGATGTCGTGACAGTTCACTTGCTTAAAGAAAAAAAGAAAAAAGTTGTTTTGTTTTTTTGGCATATCAACCTCGGCGGGTCATTTATTACCAACTAAATTTTATTTATTTATTTATTGCTGGTAATACCTTTTTCTTTCAACAATTTTTTTTAATTTTTTTTTTTATAAAGTTTGTGTCTAGTAATACTTTTTTCTTTTCGTGTATCAAGATTCATTGGGATTTGTTTTTAATTGCAGGGTCCCCAAATCCTACCCTTGTTATTTAACCCATAACTGGAGGGAAGGGACGGATTAATACCTTTCACAAGGGTACCAGTGCTTAAGTGAATGCAGGGTATTCAACTGGAATTAGAACTTGGATCAACCAATTTCTCTTTCCGAATCGATATCCACTGCACCACAACGCACATCCGTCACTAAACGCTTAAAGCACCTGGTATTTCCAAGCGATTACCCATCTAAGAACTGACCAGGCTCAACGTTGCTTAACTTCGGTGATCGAGAGAGAACTGGTGTATTCAACGTGATAGGCCGTAAGCCCTAGCAAAAAGGAAACAGTAGAAATGAAAGTTACGAAAAAAAAAACAATTACTGTAAACTGTTACATAGACAGTTCTTTCGAATTCTCAGAGGATTTTATTCAGTATGCTCAAACGTAAAAATAAGTATCGACAGTTCTTGTTTGTACGTAAATGGCAAAAAAAAAGAAAAACTAGAAATCAAAGTAACGAAAAAGTAACAATTAAAGCAAACAGTCACATATAACGTTACGACGAATTCTTAGCAGTTTTTCTTGAGTGCATTCAAGCGGAAAAATGAAATGTCGACAATTTTTCTTGCTAATATGTAAATTGCAGGAAAAGAAACATTATAAATGAACGTGACGAAAAAAGAAACAATTACAGTAAACTTTCACATAGAACGGTATGTCGAATTATTAGTAGTTTTTCTTGAGTATATGACAAGCGGGAAAAATGAAGTCTCGAGTGTTTTTTGTTTATACGAAAATGGCAAAAAAAGAAACACTAGAAATAAACTTGACGAAAAAAGAACCAATTACAGTAAACTTTCACATAGAACGGTATGTCGAATTATTAGTAGTTTTTCTTGAGTATATGACAAGCGGGAAAAATAAAGTCTCGAGTGTTTTTTGTTTATACGAAAATGGCAAAAAAAGAAACACTAGAAATAAACTTGACGAAAAAAGAACCAATTACAGTAAACTTTCACATAGAACGATATGTCGAATTATTAGTAGTTTTTCTTGAGTATATACAAGCGGGAAAATGAAATCTCGGGTGCTTTTTGTTTATACGAAAATGGCAAAAAAAAGAAACACTAGAAATAAACTTGACGAAAAAAGAAACAATTACAGTAAACTTTCACATAGAACGGTGTGTCGGATTATCAGCAGTTTTTCTTGTGTATATAACAAGCGGGAAAAATGAAGTCTCGAGTGTTTTTTGTTTATACGAAAATGGCAAAAAAAAGAAACACTAGAAATAAAAGTGTCGAAAAAAGAAACAATTGCAGTAGACTGTCACATACAACGATATGTAAAATTCTTAGCAATTATGTTCAGTATATTTCAGCGTAAAAAATGAGTCTCGATATTTTTCTTGATTATATGCAAATGGGAAAAAAGAAACCCTTGCAATCAAAGTAACGAAAAAGTAACAACTAATGTAGACAATTGCATAGAGCTTTACGATGAATTCTCAGCAGTTTTCTTGATTGCATTCAAGCGAAAAATAAAATGCTGAGAGTTTTTCTTGGTAATTTGTAAATTGCAGGAAAAGAAACACGGAAATGAAAGTACGAAAAAGGAAGCCATTACAGTAGACTAAGTATCTCCACTTATTTTCAATATCTAACTTTTGAACTGAATTTTACAAAATGAAAATGTTTTCTTGAAATTTTTATTTTAGTTTTAATTGAAAGCTAAATGATTAAATTTAATATTTCCAGTAAGCGAAATACTCTAGTTTATTTCAAACAGAAATTATATTGACTGAAATATAAAAGTTTGAGATTTTTTCAATTTTTCAATTTTGCCACCATTTTTGAGCAATCGACACATTTGCAAACCAAAGTTAATTCTCGGTTTTAAAAATCTTGAAAAAATAAAATATACATATGTGACACATTATTTTTGGAAAATTAGCAAATTTAATGTTAAAATTAATCTGATTTAAACACGTATTACTTATTTATAGCTTGAAATTTAGAATAAAGCTATTACTTAATCACAGATTTGAACTTTTGACCTGTCTGCTGTATATCAAGAACGTGTTGACGGGTTCTTTATTAGAAATAAAAGTGTATGGCGTTCATAAGTGACAAAACCGTACACATTTTTTTCGGGTAAGGGAGGAAACTCTGACCTTTTAATTTGCACGGAGAAATTATCATACAAAAAATCTTCAAATACACAAAAAAGTTTACAAAATATAAATTATTTCAAAACTATGAAGATTTGTATCAAACATTTCAATTTTCGATAACTTAAAAATCTAGCATCAACAAATCTTTGAAGCATTTAAAAATATTTTTGAAACTTTATAAATTATTATAATAAAAGAAATGAAAAGAATTCTTTAGAAATTTCTTTAGTAACCAAAAAATTTTTTTTTCAAATTATAATGTCTTTAACTTTTATTATTTATTCAAGCAATTAAAAGCTTATCAAATCTAATAATCTCAGAATTTTATTACATTTTTTTATTTTGCTCTTCAGAGCAGATTTTCGGATACAGAGGTAAAATTTTAAAAAAATAGATTATTTATCTTACCTAATAAGTCCCGCGTTTAACTAATAAAATTATAGACTGCAGCAAAATAAAATTTATTCAAATTTCATGGATTTACGTGGAGGGGGAAACAGAGATAAAAAAAAATATTTTTATCAAGATTTTTTTTAAATTTAAAAAAAATAATAGTTTCAAAAATAATTAAATTCATTTGTGAATGAAAACTGAAAGTTTCATTAAAATCCGGCAATAATTTGATTTTTGCGAGAATTTCCAAATTAATGTGTTTGTCACCGGAAAAAAAGTTGGTTATGTCATCATTACGTTTTCCATTGTAAACAGTCGTAACGTTTTGGTTACTCGCTAAATGAAATAATAAAAAAGATTTTCTGCCAAAATTTCGAATATATTAAAAGAAATTAAAATTGTTTTTAAAATAATTAAAAATTACTTAGATTTTTCATTTTAAAAATAATATAAAGATTTTGATGGGAAAAGTTCGTTTTTATTAAGTTTGAGGCCTTTTTTTATTCATACTATGCTGTTTTTTTATCGATTTAGTGGCGGTACGTACACAAAGCCATTTTTAACAACTGTTTTGAGAAAGTGGTTGTATACAGAAGACAGTTTGGATATTTCAGAACTTTTCTGATGTCATGCATGACATCCACATGAAAGCCTCGATCAGGCAAATTCAAGAACAAGTCTACAAACATTTAGTTAATTCCGTAATACATAAGGATTCGTCATTCATAATTGAGTCTATAAACATGTTTTGGTTCAGCAACAGGTAAACATGAGTTGTTTATATTTGAGTCTGTAATCATTTACTTGATTCAGGAACAGGTAAATATTGGTCGTTTATGACTGAGTCTATAAGCATTTATATGGTTCAGGAATAGTTAAATATTGATCTTTCATAACTGTGCTTAGAACTATTTATTTGGTTTAGAATAGGTAAAAGTCGCTTATAACTAAGTCTATTAGCATTTATTTGGTTCAGGAATAGGTAAATATGGGCCGTTTAAATTTGAGTCTCTAATTCTAAACTTTATTCAGAATAGGTAAATATTCGTCGTTTATAATTGAGTCGAGAACTACTTATTTGGTCTGAAATATGTAAATATTGGTCTCTTATAACTGAGTCTATAAGCATTTATTTGGTTCAGGAATAGGTAAATATGGGTCGTTTAAATTTGAGTCTCTAATTCTAAACTTTATTCAGAATAGGTAAATATTCGTCGTTTATAATTGAGTCGAGAACTACTTATTTGGTCTCTTATAACTGAGTCTATAAGTCTATTTGGTTCAGGAATAAGTAAATATAGGCAGTTTAAATCTGAGTCTGTCATCATATACTTCATTCAGAATAGATAAATAATGGTCTTTTATAACTGAGTTTATAAGCATTTATATATAATTTATTATTTATTTGGTTCAGGAATAGTTAAATATTGATCGTTTATAACGGTCTAGAACTATTTATTTGGTTTTGGAATAGGTAAAATTCGCTTATAACTGCGTATGTTAGCATTTATTTGGTTCAGGAATAGGTAAATATGGGCCGTTTAAATTTGAGTTTGTCATCATATACTTGATTCAGGAATAGGTAAATATTATTCGTTTATAACTTAGTCTGTAAGCATTTATATATTATTTATTTTTTGTTTGGTTCAGGAATAGTTAAACATTGATCGTTTATTACTGTCTGGAACTATTTATTTTGTTTGGAATAGGTAAATATTAGTCGCTTATCACTGAATCTATAAGCATTTATTTAGTTCAGAAATAGGTTAATATGGGCCGTTTAGATTTGAGTCTGTAATCATATTTTTCATTCAGAATGGGTAAATATTGGTGGTTTATAACTGAGTCTGTAAGCATTTATTTGGTTCAGGAATAGGTAATATAAGCTGTTTATATTTGAGTCTGTAATCATATACTTCATTCAGAATAGGTAAACATTGTTGGTTTATAATCGTGTCTTTAACCATTTAAACATTTATTTGGTTCTGAAATAGGTCAATATTAGTCTTTTGTTTTTCAGTAAGTACCTCCACGAATTCGATGAAAAGATACATTATAGTATGAAGAAAAACGGCGTCAAACTAAATAAAAACAAAGTTTTATCGGCAAAATGTTTATGCTATTAGTAAGAGGATAGATCAAAGTATTTTTTATTTATTTTTTATTTTTATTTTTTATTTCTTTCTAACACAAAATTTTGGTATAAAATCATGTTTTTCTTTCGTCCGTGAATGACGCAATTTTTACAAGGGTTTATTACTGCAAACGTAATATTACGCAAGTCAATTTTTTGCCGGTGTCAAACACATTTATTTGGAAATTCTTGCAAAAATCAAATAATAGTCGGATTTTGATGAGAATTTCAGGACTTATTCATAAATGACTAAAATCATTTTTTAAATAATAATTTTTAGAAAATCTTAGTAAAAATATATTTTTTACAAATATTACCCACCCACCAATTAATTTCCAGAAATGTCTAGGCATCCGCGAGAATTCGCCCATATACTAAATATTAATCAAATTCAGGTGTCAATGAACTGTTGTTATTTTTTTTTTTTTTTCTAAATTAGCCCTTTTTCAGAAAATCTGCTCCGAAAATGGAAAAGAACAATACTATTTTTTATTTAGATAAACTTTTAATTGTTTTTATAAACAACTAGCGGTACAGCCCGGCGTTGCTCGGGTGTAACGAAAGCTTTAAAACTAATCCATGATCCTGGAGCTCAGACTCTTTGAACGTTGGCACAAAAGACTAAAAAGCAATAGTCGTTTCCAGTTAAAGCGAAACCGTAGGTATTGATTTCCGATATCGGGGAAAAATGAGTCGTCTGAGAAGATCTACTAATGTTTAAGTCTAAAACTATAATTTTACGAAGTTAGAGCAGATTCTGCAGCAAGAACCACGAGAAAAAGGCTGAAATCCTCATCTTGATCAGACCTGATTAGATATCGGGGTATCGAGTTCCAATATCGGAGAGAAATTGGAAAAAATAAGTCGCCCGTGACCTGATCAGAAGCCTAAAAAATATTTGTGTGAAGTTTGGTGAGAATCGGATAAAAATTGTGGATTTGCATAAAGGACATACAGACAGATAAACAGACACACACACAAACATCTTGCCTTTTATAAATATATATTATCGATTTACTGCACTATTGTAAGAACTGCAACCTTGAAACATCTGAATATCGTTTCTTATGTCTTTGTCTATGAGTGTATCAAATTTGATTAAAATCGGACCACTTTTTCTATAACCCGATTTTTTCGATTATCGATTTTCGATATTTATCGGGGGTACCTCGACACAAAACCTAGCTAAGACGCTTATAGTAAAACTGTGTAAATTTTCAAGAAAATCAGTTCAGCCGTTTCGGAGTCTATAGGTAACGGACACACACACACATAGACACACATATACAGACACATACACACGCACACACAGACAAAGTTCCATTTATAAATGCGTTTAGATATATGTTAAGAAAATCATAGTCTGAAAAAAATTCATTGAATAGTGAATTTTTAAAAGAACTGTTTTTATTTTTTATTATTTTTTATTACAATAATTTGCATAGCTTCCAAAAAATTTTAAAATTTCCTCCGTCATCGCTAGGTTGTTAAGTTAATGAAGACTATATATTTACTGATCGAAAATTGAAAAGCTTAATAAAAATAATCGAGTTATTCGATTTTCAAAATAATTAAAATATTTTAATTGTATGCGCATGATGACCCATATTTTCTTTATACGGGTGGCCGTACGTGACATATATATATATCATTAAAAGGTCACGTGTTTCAACAGTTGGACTGGAAATAAACTGCAAGAAAACCAAATGCATGGTCATCAGTAGAAAGGGCAGTCCAATATGCCAAATACTGCGCCTCATCGGCCTTACCCTATCTTCCGACCTCAAGTGGAATCTTTACATTAAGTCAATAGCTAAATCCACTGCTAGGAAGGTTGGGTCACTGTGTGGGGACAAGAAGTTTTTCCGCCTGAATCCATATTGCACATATACAAATCAACCACCCGTCCGTGCATGGAATACTGCTGTCATATATGGTCAGGCGTCCCTGCTGTTTATCTCAGTGTTCTCGACAGGCTCCAAAGAAAAATCTGTAATGTGTAACTTGATTCCAGTCCTTTCTACATCACCCCGTATATTTTGTTCTTTTCCTTTTTCTCTACCTTCGCTACTGTCTTCACACCTGTGTTGATGTCCTTCTCTTGCCCTTTCTCTTTCACTCCCTATAGCTGGTTCGTCTTTCTCTTCACTCTTTCTACATCACCCCGTGTATCTTGTTCTTTTCCTTTCTCTCTACCTTCGTAACTGTCTTCACACCTGTGTTCATGTCCTTCTCTTGCCCTTTCTCTTTCACTCCCTATAGCTGGTTCGTCTTTCTCTTCACTCTTTCTACATCACCCCGTATATCTTGTTCTTTTCCTTTTTCTCTACCTTCGTAACTGTCTTCACACCTGTGTTCATGTCCTTCTCTTGCCCTTTCTCTTTCACCCCCTGTAGCTGGTTCACCTTTCTCTTCACTCTTTCCACATTACCCCGTGTATCTTTTTCTTTTCCTTTCTCTCTACCTTCGTAACTGTCTTCACACCTGTGTTCATGTCCTTCTCTTGCCCTTTCTCTTTCACTCCCTGTAGCTGGTTCGTCTTTCTCTTCACTCTTTCTACATCACCCCGTATATCTTGTTCTTTTCCTTTTTCTCTACCTTCGTAACTGTCTTCACACCTGTGTTCATGTCCTTCTCTTGCCCTTTCTCTTTCACCCCCTGTAGCTGGTTCACCTTTCTCTTCACTCTTTCCACATTACCCCGTGTATCTTTTTCTTTTCCTTTCTCTCTACCTTCGTAACTGTCTTCACACCTGTGTTCATGTCCTTCTCTTGCCCTTTCTCTTTCACTCCCTGTAGCTGGTTCGTCTTTCTCTTCACTCTTTCTACATCACCCCGTATATCTTGTTCTTTTCCTTTTTCTCTACCTTCGTAACTGTCTTCACACCTGTGTTCATGTCCTTCTCTTGCCCTTTCTCTTTCACCCCCTGTAGCTGGTTCACCTTTCTCTTCACTCTTTCTACATCACCCCGTGTATCTTGTTCTTTTCTTTTCTCTCTACCTTCGCAACTGTCTTCACTCCTGTGTTCATATCCTTCTCTTGCCCTTTCTCTTTCACTCCCTATAGCTGGTTCGTATTTCTCTTCACTCTTTCTACATCACCCCGTATATCTTGTTCTTTTCCTTTTTCTCTACCTTCGCTACTGTCTTCACACCTGTGTTCCCATCCTTCCCTTGACCTTTCTCTGATACCCCCTGTAACTGTTTCGTCTTTCTCTTCACTCTTCTCCTGACGCAAGTTTTACCCTTATGTAGCTTTCTGTGCATCAGTGGTGGTACCTCCTTGCTTGGGGTGAAACGATTAAAAAAAAAAAAGAAAAAAGGTCTCTAAGTACCAATTAAGCACTTCTTAGGTGAGGATCTTATTTCTCGAATGGCGATACAGTGGTATACATTTTAGGCCTCACCACGCGGGAATAAACTTCTATGAAATGCAAAGTTAGAAACAACCTCTAAAGCCAGTTGTTATAAAACTCAGTGCAGCATCTTTGAGACTAAAATATTAAACCTTACTCTAATTGAGACTACAGTCTATAAGCAAAACTAATCACCTCTACAAACTGACACCTAATCCAAACGTCATGAATAAAGGCAACCAATAATGAAAAAAAAAGAGAAGAACGTACATTGGGAAAGAAAGAGAGAGAAAACGAGATAACATGAGGGTGTGACTCGAATACCCATAAAAGAACTCTTTAATAATCAAGATGGCGTCTTCAGTAAGTAACAATTACTTATGAGGCTTATATTAAGAGGTCGGCAATTATCATTACTCACAATCACAAGGATGACGGGATTGTGCATTTAAGAGTTTCCCAACGCGACTGACGCTTCAAAAGTGAAAATCGTCACAAATTGTCAGGAATGAATCATTAAAGTGGCAGACGATAATAACTTCCGATTGTAAATCGGGCTTTTTGCCTTTCTTTTTGATAAATACATTGACATAATATGTTCTCGTCCTTTTCTTTTTCTTTCTTTTTACTGACTGTCTTTTTGATAAACACATTGAGATATGTTTTTCTCCTTTCTTTTTCTTTCTTTCTTCTTTTGATTTTTTTTCTTTCTTTTGTTAAATACTTTGAAATAATGTTTTCCTCCTTTTCTTTCTTTCTTTCTTTCTTTCTTCCTTTCTTTCTTTCTTTCTGCTAAATACATTGAAATAATGAGTTTTCCATCATTTTTGTTCTTTCTTTCTTTGATTTTTTCTTTTTCTTTCTTTCTTTCTTTCTTTCTTTCTTTCTTTCTTTCTTTCTACTAAATACATTGAAATATTAAGTTTTTCACCATTTTCGTTCTTTCTTTCTTTAATTTTTCTTCTTTCTTTCTTTCTTTCTTTCTTTCTTTCTTCTAAATACATTCAAATAATGAGTTTTCTATCATTTTTGTTCTTTCTTTCTTTGATTTTTTCTTTTTCTTGCTTTCTTTCTTTCTTTCAGCTAAATACATTGAAATATTAAGTTTCTCATCATTTTCGTTCTTTCTTTCTTTAATTTGTCTTTTTTCTTTTTTCTTTCTTTCTTTCTTTCTTTCTTTCTTTCTTTCTTTCGTTCTATCTTTCTTTGTTTCTTTCTTCCTGCTAAATACATTAAAATAATGAGTTTTCCATCATTTTCTTTCTTTCTTTCTTTGATTTTCCTTTCTTTCTTTCTTTCTTTCTTTCTTTCTTTCTTTCTGTCTTTCTTTCTGCTAAATACATTAAAATAATGAGTTTTCCATCATTTTCGTTCTTTCTTTCTTTCTTTCTTTCTTCTAAATACATTGAAATATAGATTTTTCCATCATTTTCGTTCTTTCTTTCTTTGCTTTTTCTTTCTTTCTTTCTTTCTTTTTTTCTTTTCATTTTTTAAAAACATTGAAATAACGAGTTTTCCATCATTCATTTTCTTCATTTTTGCTTTCTTTTTTCTTTTTTGTTAAATCTATTTAAATAATGATTTTTCCTCTTTCATTTTTCTTTCATTCTTTCATGAATGATATTCCTTGTCTTTCTTTCTTTCTTTTTTTCTTTTTTTCTTTCTTTCTTTCTTTCTTTCTTTCTGCCAAATCCATTGAAATTTTGAATGTTCAATCGTTTTTTTATGAATACATTGAAATAATTGTTAGTAAATTAAAATTGATTTTTTGTCTGGCATCAAGGTCCTTCCGCATTGTGATGTTCCACAAATTTGATTATTTAAAGGATAAAGTCACCGGGGTTACGATTGGGGAAATAGAATGAGAAACTTTGATGCGGAGAAGTGAGAAAAAGAACAATAAAAGAACAGGAATCAGAAAAGATAAAAGATGGCGATTGATGTTGTGTTTAAATTTTAGAGATTGTAGGCGGCATGGAAACACAAATCGAAAGAGAATTCCAGAAGTAAAAAAAAAATGCGAGAAAAGGAACTTTCAGAATAGAAGAGATGTTGCATCTAGGTAGTTAAACAGTAAAATAGTGTGACTTCGATGTCAATATAATCAGTTAGTTAATTTCCATACGTGATTATGTGCGATTATGTCTCTTACTAGCTAGATGGTTTTCCGACAGTATGTTGCCATTACTGAAGTAGACCGGTTGCTAACCAAGGCTATAAAAACCAATCTGTTCTGTTATTTTCTGTTTATTTTCTGTTATTTATCTATAGCTGGAGGGAGAAGAGATGGATTAATATCTTTCCCAAGGGCGTTTGCGCGTCAGTGAATGAAACGAATTTGACTGGAATTCGAACTCGGTTTTCTGGTTGCTCATTTCGAGCCGATATCCATTATCCGACAATGCATTCTTGGAATTTTGCGAGGAATCGTGAAATATTCAGTAGGATCATCAGACCAGATGTAGTAACAACAGGGACGTAGCTGATGCTAAAAGAAAACACCGGGCACAGAGAAAATTGCCCGGATGTATTAGTTGACACTGTGATGACGTCATCAGTGTCATCCGTTTCCAGAAACTATGATTTTTGAGGATTTTTTCGGCTATTCCAATGGAAATTAGGCACAGAACGTGAACGAAAGCAGGAAATCGAGTTCGGACTTTCTGAGTATAACCAGACTTTTCTCCCAAAATTAATAAATAAACAGATTTTTACTGCGTTCATTCGGATGTTTTCTTCGTTTTTCTTTCTTTCTTTCTTTCTTTCTTTCTTTCTTTTGTTTTTGTTTTTTTTTTGTTTTTTTTGTTTTTTTGTTTTTCCACAGCTAAAGAAAAGAATCATTCTGGTTCCAACCCACGTGACTGTAATGAATATTATATTTAAGGATGGTCTCTTTTCTTTTCTTTTTCTTTCTTTTTTCTTTCTTTTTTCTTTCTTTTTTCTTCCTTTCTTTTTTCTTTGCGCTAACCTGTTCATTTTTTTTCGTTTTTCCTGACTTCTTTCTTGTAACCTCTTCGATTCTTTCTTTCTTTCTTTCTTTCTTTCTTTCTTTCTTTCTTTGTGAATTGTTTAGTTTGATTTCTGACGAAGACATTTTTTTGCCTGGATTTTCACTATAATTGCACGGATCGGCCCGGACCCGTGCCCGGTGTGCCCGGTAGTCAGATACGGCCATGAGTAACAGTGTTCTATACACAGGCGAATGGTGGATTTATAAGTATGAAAAATGGATTTAGACGAAGAAAAACTCTTTTGGCACGGCACAGTGAATCAGCTTTTCTTGTAGTAGATGCAGCTGTTAATTCGATATAGTTCCTCCACTTCATGCCAGTGGAAAACGTAAACCGACCAAGAGGTAGGTTGTTGCTCTCGTCGAGTTTAGCATCAGTCATGCTGATGGCAGACAGAAAAATCTCTGTGGTGACTGAATGAAAGTAGTTTTGTTTTAGGGGCGTTAAAATTAACAAATTATTCCTTTCTTGAGGATAGCTTTTAGTCTTGATATATAATAGTGGTTTGCCTGGTAAAATTCCAATTTTTTGCACAGTTCTCAGTGCGTTAACATTCCCACTCATTCAAATACCATTTACTATTATTGTTAGTCAACCTTATTTCAATCGTCAATATTTTTCTTATTATTTTCGGGCAGCTTTCTTTAATTTCATTTATTCTTTTCATTTCTACTTTTTGGCTTTTTTTTAGCAAATATATCTTGGTAAATTTTCGTTTTAGGTCCCGAAGGTTTTCCTCCTTCAAATTTATCCAAAATAATATTATCTCTGTGCATATGCTGAACTCAAATCAACAATTAGTTATTGAAGAAACCCACTTTTTGATCTGAATGTCAATAAAAAAACGAACTACATTTTGTCTCCCGTAACTCTAATGCAGTCATGTAATTAACTGCTGAATGACTTTCTGCGTGGAACAACAAATTTCGGTCTATTTTCGGTCGATTTTTTTCCTTTACTGAAACCTCCGGCGATATACTTCCTGTAATGAAAGTAATACGCTATTGTATTTCTACGCTTATTACTTTCATTACAGGAAGTAAATAGCCGGAAGTTTCAGTAAAGGAAGTAAATTGACCGAAATTTGTTTCCTCCGCAGTACGTCATTCTGTAGTTAATTACATGATTTCGTGAGAGTTACGGGAGAGAAAAAGTGCAAGATATAGTTCGTTTTTTTATGGACTTTCAAATAAAAAAAGGTAGGTTTCTTCAATAACTAATTGTTGATTTGAGTTCAGCATATACATTTGCACAGAAATAATGCTATTTTGGATAAATTTGAAGGGAGAAAAGCCTTCGGGACCTAAAATGAAAATTTACCGATATCTTTTTCACATTCCTTCACTGTCTCTTCCTTTTTTTATAGATTTTTTTTTCTTTCATTCCTACCTTCGGTTTTTTTCTCTTTCATTTTGTTCGTCGTGTTTCTTTCTTTCTTTCATTCATTTTTCTTTCTCTCTTTCTTTTCATTTTTTCGCTTCCAATCTGTTTTCTTAATTTTCATTCAAGACGCTACATTTTCTTTCTTTTTATTCTTTTAATTCATCATATTCTTCTTTTACTATTTCTTTTTTTTTTTTTTTTTCTCAGAATCAATTTGATCCATGGCTTTAACTGAGGAAAAAGCAAACTGTGTCCTTTGGTTGGCTGAACTGGAATCTACAATTGCTCTACAAAGAAAGTTTAGAACTGAATACAATAAAGAACCACCTTATAGGAACACTATTGCTAAATGGACGAAAAAATTTAAACAGACAGGCTCTGTCCATGATAAGCCACGGTCTGCAAGGCCATGTACTAGCGACGAAAATGAAATAAAACTTCAATCAAACATTAAAAAATATAGATTTCCTTTTTTCTAATTCTTTTTGCAAATTAATTCTATCGCAAATACAAATAGAGTTATAATTTTTTTTTAAGTGCACAAGAACTTTATGAACACACTGTATTTCTCATTTAAAAATTTTTCTTTTTCATTCTTTTCATTTTCTTCTTTCTCTTCTTTCTTCATTCTCTTTTCTTTCTTTCTTTTCATTCACTAAATTTCATTTTCAGTATTTCTCTCTTTTGATTTCTCTATTTCTTTCTTCGTTGTTTTTTCTATCTTCGTTGATTCTTTCTTTCTATCTTTCTTTTTTTCCTTCTTTCTTTCTTTCTTTCTATATTTCTTTCTTTCTTTCTATATTTCTTTCTTTCTTTCGTTACTTTTTCTATCTTTCTTCGTCCTTCTTTCTTTCTTTCTATTAGAAATTCACTCTTTTATCTTTCTTATCCTTATTTTTCTCATTTTACAATTTTTTTCTTTTTTACACTTTTCTTTCTTTCTTTCTTTCTTTCTTTCTTTCGTTACTTTTTTATCTTCGTTCGTTCGTTTGTTCGTTCGTTCTTTCTTTCTTTATTTCTTTCTTTCTTTCTTTCCATGTTTCTTTCTATTTTTCTTTCTATCTTCTTACCTCTTTCAAGCTTTCTTTCTACCATTTTTCTTTTTATTAAAAATTCACGCTCTTATCTTTCTCATTTAACAATTTTTCTTTTTTACCCTTTTCTTTCTTTCGTTACTTTTTTCTATCTTCGTTTGTTCTTTCTTTCTTTCTTTCTATCTTTCTTTCCTTCTTTCTTTCCTTTTTTCCTTACGTTTTTATCTTTGTTCTCTCTTTTTTTTCCTTCTTTCTATCTTTCTTTCCTTCTTTATTTCTATCTTTTTTCTGTTTATCTTCTTACCTTTTTCACACTTTTTCTTCCATTTTTTCTATTAGAAATTCACTCTTTTATCTTTATTTTTCTCATTTAACAATTTTTCTTTTTTACCCTTTTCTTTCTTTTTTCTTTCTTTCTTTCGTTACTTTTTCTATCTTCGTTTGTTCTTTCTCTCTTTTCTTCTTTCTATCTTTCTTTCTTTCTTTTTTCCTTCTTTCTTTCTATCTTTCTTTCTTTCTTTCTTTCGTCACTTTTTTCTATCTTCGTTTGTTCTTTCTTTATTTTCTTCTTCCTTTCTTTCCTTCTTTCTTTCTTTTTTCCTTCTTTCTATCTTTCTTCCTTTCTTTCCTCACTTTTTTCTATCTTCGTTTGTTCTTTCTTTCTTTTCTTCTTCCTTCCTTTCCTTCTTTCTTTTTTCCTTCTTTCTTTCTATCTTTCTTTCTTTCTTTCTTTCCTCACTTTTTTCTATCTTCGTTTGTTCTTTCTTTCTTTTCTTCTTCCTTCCTTTCCTTCTTTCTTTTTTTCCTTCTTTCTATCTTTCTTTCTTTCCTCACTTTTTTCTATCTTCGTTTGTTCTTTCTTTCTTTTCTTCTTCCTTCCTTTCTTTCTTTTTTTCCTTCTTTCTATCTTTCTTTCTTTCTTTCGTCATTTTTTTCTATCTTCATTTGTTCTTTCTTTCTTTTCTTCTTCCTTTCTTTCTTTTTTTCCTTCTTTCTATCTTTATTTCTTTCTTTCGTTACTTTTTCTATCTTTCTTCGTTCCTTCTTTCGTTCTATCTTTCTTTCTATCTATCTTCTTACCTCTTTCACACTTTTTCTTCCTTTTTTCTTCCTATTAGAAATTCACTTTTTCATCTTTCTTATCTCTATTTTTCGCATTTAACAATTTTTTTTCATTTTTACACTTTTCTTTTTTCTTTCTATCTTTCTTTCGTTACTTTTTTTCTATCTTTCTTTGTTCTTTCTTTCTTGCCTTCTTTCCTTCTTTCTTTCTGTCTTTTTTTTTGCAATTCCTCCATTTCTTTCATCTTTTTTTCTTCTTTCTTTTCTTCTTACATCTCGTCATCTCTCCTTTTGTATTCCACCATGACCTTTCCACTCTTCCACCTTTTCCTTCTTCATTCTTAAGCAGTATTTATCAACCCTTAACCTTATAATTGCTTTTAACAAAAAGATGGCGTCTAGTCATCGACTTTATTAGTCAAACCTTCTCAATAAGTCTCGAAAACTTCAGAATTTTCGGCGTCTAGAATGACACGTGTTAATAAATATATAACTTCACTAATAGCTCCCACGATTTCGACTCGGTGGTAAATGAAAAAGGCTGACAAACAAATGGCGAGGCTCATGGTGCCGAAAACAATTAAAGCGTATTTATTAATATTCAGTCGTTCAATCGATAACGGCGCGTTTTAGAGGACCGTATAAACGCCTGTTCCAACGCAATAATCGTTCATCTTATTTATCAAGAATGTATTTGATGGAATATAATACACACTTATTTACATTTAAAATTCGGCTGTCTACGTCATGTGTATAAATACAAGCCCCCCTGATACTACGACCTTTCATATAAACCTTCCTTATTTACATTCGATATGTAAATTCTTTTTGAAACTTTTCCCACACATTAAAAATCTTTTTTTTTTTCTGCAAATATTCATGCAAATGTTCTATACGCTTCCAAATCTTTAGATCAGCCATTTTCAAATCGCCAATTTTGATCATGTTTAGTTCGAACTGCCATATGTAATTGTGGTGGAGATGTCCGAATATGCCTTACTTGCAGTCACCTGTTCAGGCACATTTGTATTTGTTCATCACCCACAGAGCCGAACTGTTTTATATTAAAACTATGATGAGCCTGTTTTCAAGCGTGATCGACACACTGAACCAGCTCAACTCGCTAAAACGCTCGGTCACGATGACTTGTGAGTTCGTGCTAGCACAGCCATTGACGACTCTCAATTAGTTCCGTGTATAAACTTTCACTCACAAGTGAAAGAGTGGTATTGTTTCCAGGTTCTTTCCAAATATGCTGCGTGCTAAGATCGCCTCCTCCAGACAGATAAAACCAAAAAGACATCTTTTTAACAATTAGACCATGATGAGATTCGAACCAGGGTCTGATTGTGTGAAAGTGAACGTTCTAACAACTTAGACACGCTGTTGGAAATTGTTGGAAGGTAGTATTATGAAATCTGTCTGATTTTGGGTGGTATCTGTTTTTTAAATTTTATATCTTTTATAAGCATTTTTTTGGGGGGGGAGTGAGAATAAATAATGTGGGTAGTAGAGAAATTTAAATGTTTGTTCAATATATTTCTCTTTTTCAGATAAAGAATTATGGCTGCATGTTCTGAGAGTCCAAAGGTAGAAACCTATAATTAAACCAGATTTAATTCTTTGGTTGTGGCGAGAATAAAAATTAATAAGATCGTTTTCGTTGGTAGGTTTACAATAAACTTTAAATTCTAATTTATCGTTATTGTGTATTAATAAAATATCAAGAAATGGCAAAGAATTGTTAGTTTTAGGTTTATATGTGAATTCGATGGTAGGTTCTACTTTATTGAGTTTTATGACTAAGTTTAGTAGGTTGGTGTCAGGGGGTAAAATAATATGACGTCATCGAGATATCTTAAGTAAAAAGAACTGTTAGGTATGATATATTTCAAAGAACTGGATTCTAAGAATTCTAGAAATAGGCAAGCAAGAGTACCATTAACAGAAGATACCATGGATAAACCAAATTTCTGTTTATAAAATGATTCGTTAAAAGAGAAATAACAATAGTTAGAGATTAATGTGCATATTTTTTATGATTTGTTTAGTTTTATATATTCTATAAGCATATTTTTTGGCATTGAGAATGAATAATGTAGGTAGTGGAGAAGTTTAAATGTTTTTTCAATATATTTCTCTTCTTCATTTTGGCTGCATACACAAACAATCCTTTCTCCTACGTGATGTTTTTTCACAAGCCTATGTTTAACCTGGTGTGTTCTTTGCGAGTATCTGTCCTCCGCGTATAATCTTGGCAAGTATTTCCCTTATGTGGTGTGTGTCTTTGGCGTGCTTTTCTCAAACGCCCTGTGTCTTTTGAGGGCATCTGTCCTACGTGGAGATACTTCGCATTGTTTTCTTCTTCGTGGCGTGTTTACGAGGAGTATTTGGACAACATGGTGTGTCTTTGGCTAGCATCTGTCCAACTTGCATAAACTTAGAAAGCCTTTCTTTTATGTGGATTCTTATTGAGGTGCCTTTGTTCAAAGAGGTCTCTCCTCCGCGATAATCAGTTTTACGTGTCATTTGCAAGATAGTGTTTCTCTCAAATGCATCCGCTCTGCGTGCATAGAATTCAGAAGACTTTCTCTTTTTTTTGGCAAGCTTTAGGTGAGCGTTTGTCGAAAGTGGAGCATCCCTCGGGAGCGTCTGTCTTACGTGGATGGTTATGGCAAGCTTTTCTTTTATTTGGAGTATCATTTGCGAGTCATTGTGCAGTGTGCTATGCCTTTGTTAACATCTGTTTTACGTGAATAGCCTTGACAAGCATTCATCTATGTAGCATGTCGTTGTCCGAAGTGTTGTATACCTCGCAGGTATCTGTCCGACATGGATATTGTTGGCAATCCTTTATTCTATGTGACGGGGCGTTGACAAGCCTTTGTTCAACGTGCTAGTCTTTCCTGGGCACGTGTATGATGTTGATAGTCTTGGCAATCCTTTCTCCGATATGTCTTGTCTTTGGCGAGCCTTTTTTCAACGTGGCGAGTCCTTCGCCAGCATTTGTTCCGCATAGAGAGTTTTGGCAAGCCTTACTCCTGCAAAGCCTTTATCCAACGTGGTGTGTCCTTCGCGAGTCTTACGTTGATACTTTTGGCAAGCCTTTCTGCTATTTGGCGTGTCTTTGGCTAGCCATTCCCCTAAATAGTCTATGTTTTGAAGAAAGTAGGTTTTATCAAATTTTTAATCAATGAGTATTCTTGACGAACATTTACGAACATTTACTCTATGTTACTGATTTCTAACGAGCTATCGTTTAATGTGCTATGTCCTTCTCGAGCATCTCTTTGACGTTGATAGTGTTGGGAAGACTTTCTCCTATGTTACGTGTTTTTAGAGAGTCTTCGTCTAACATGGACCATCTTACGTGAAAAGTTTATCTTTTACGTGGCGTGGTTTTGGCGAATTTCAGTCCAACCTGTTTTGCGCATTGAGACTACCTTTCCACGTCTCCCTGTCCATGGTGGCTCTTAGTATGTTTTCTCCTGTTACACCTCGCATCCCTCGTTCCGTCATCCACCTGATCAGGCTCTTCAAATATGTTATCCACTGCCTTTCTCTGTCTTTTTTTCCTTCTATCTGTCCTGTCAGTATCAGGTTCTCCAAACCCTTGTTCCTCATTGCATTTCTCAGGAACTTCAGTTGTCTCTTCCTGATGCTCACTATTAATTTTCTTTTCGTTGCTATTCTTTCAACACTTCATCATTGTTCACATGTTCGGTCCATGATATCCGCAGCATCCTTCTGTAGAACCATATTTCCGCTCCTTGAAATTTTTTCCTCATTTTCGACGATATTGTCCAGCATTCACTGCCGTGTTGAATAGCTGACATCACATAGCAATCTAGCACTCTCTTCTTTGTTTCTAGTGAAATTTTCCTGTGTCTTAATACTTTACTCAGCTTCTGGAACGTGTTCTTCGCCATGACAATTCACTTTCAGATCTCTGTATCGCACTTTCCATCTCCTGTTATAACACTTCCTAGGTATTTATTGTGGAGTTAGTGTTGAAATAAATAACGAGAAGACTCGGAAACAGTGAAATAAAATCATGTATTAACAAAAATACAAATAGTTGTTAAAGCTGAGTCGTATCTCCACTCAGCTGCAGGACAAATCAAGTTACGACATTTACTCTATCAGTCTCTGGATCTTACTGCCCGGAAGACAGAACCTAATTGGTGTAGATAGACTAAACTATCGCCCGGTTCACACTCCACCCACGTCTATTGAACAGGTGAAGAGGCTCATCCCTTGTTCCCTGTTTAGGATGTGGTTTCCGGCTTTCTCTTTTCTTATCCTTTCACTCCTATGTAGCCCCCTGCACATCAGTGGCTTTACCGCCTTGCTCGAGGTGGTATGATAAAAAAAAGTCAATCGACTGAAAGGTGTGCCACCCTAACAGTATTTAATTTTTGTACTTGCTTGATTCTAGTATCCCCCACCTGTATTTGACATTTTGGGTTGCTCTATCGTCTCGGAACGAGAAACCGGGGAGCCAAGTTCGAATTCCAGTTGAATCCATTGTATTCACTTACGCGCAAATACCCATGGGAAAGGTATTAATCCGTCTCTTCCTTCCAGTTATGGGTTAAATAGCAGGACAGATTGGGTTCTGTAGCCTTGGTCGGCAACCAGTCTACCGCAGAAAGCAATGGCAAACTACTGTGGGATAATCTTCTGCCCAGTCAGTCAGGTCTAGTATTAAATACAATACACATTCATAGAAAATAAAATAAAAACCACTTTTCAAAAACAAGTAAGAAAGAAAACCATTTTGATTAAAAATTTAATAAACCTATTCTCTTCAAAACATAGAATACAGGCCATTTTCTTTAAAAGAAAAAAAATGCAAAAAATCAAAGACACTCCAAAAATACAAAAAAAAACATTTTCATTTACAAAAACTTAAAATAAAAGCTACTTTTCCTAAAAAACAAAATATATGCCATTTTCAT
Organism: Ascarosepion bandense; assembly: GCA_037127315.1. Classification (NCBI taxonomy): domain Eukaryota; kingdom Metazoa; phylum Mollusca; class Cephalopoda; order Sepiida; family Sepiidae; genus Ascarosepion; species Ascarosepion bandense. Next base: position 732,480 of record JBBBDQ010002104.1, read on the forward strand.
TTAGAAAAATAAAGCCATTATCCTTAAAAGTTTGTTTAAAAAATAAAAAGCGAAAGTTCAGTTAAGTGCTATACGTGAAACACGCTTGGGTGATCATGTCTTGAAAGAGATAGACTGGGCAGAAGATTTTCCCGTAGTAGGTTGCCATTACTTTCTGCGGTAGACTGGTTACCAGCCAAGGCTACAGAACCCAATCTGTCCTGTTATTTAGCCCATAACTGGAAGGAAGAAACGGATTAATACCTTTCTCAAGGGTGTTTACGCGTAAGTGAATGCAGTGAATTCAACTGGAATTCGAACTCGGTTCCAGGATTTCTCGTTCGAAGCCCATATCCACTGCACCACATCCTATAACAAAAGTTACTTTCTCTAAAATGAAATAAAAGCCACTTTTCTTAAAAATAAAAAAAATGAAAGACATTTTTATTAAAAAATGCCACTATTCTTAACAAAATAAAAATCAATTATTAACAAAAAATCAACAAAATAAAAGCTTCTTCTTCTTCTAAGTGCCCTGTCCCTTCAGGACGTAGGCGATCATGGCTCTCCACGTCTCCCTATACCTTGTGGCTCTTAGTATGTTTGCTCCTGTTGCTCCTGGCAACCCCCGTTCTGTCATCCACCTGATCAGGCCCTGCAAATATGTTATCCGCTGCCTTCCTCTGTCTCTCCTTCCTTCTATCTTTTCCAGTCAGTATCAGGTTCTCCAGGCTCTCCTTCCTCATTGCATGTCCCAGGAATTTCAGTTGTCTCTTCCTGATGCTCAGCATCAATTTCCTTTTTGCTGCCATGTAGCTACCATAAGAATAGGATTCTATAGAATTTAAATAAAAGCTACTTTTCCTAAAATATAAAAAGATATAAGCCGTTTTCAATAAAAGAAATGCCAACAAAAAACAACAAATTTAAAGGTGCTGGTAGTCTTCTTCAGGTCCTCCAAAATCCGTGTTTTAACCTTTTATACCAAATTCACCTTCCGTACTTTTGGCCGGCTACTGTAAATCATCAGTTGTCACATCTGATAAGGTGTTGACAGCTGTGATAACAAGGCTACTGAAATTGATAAAATTTCTTTTGAAAAATTTCCAGCAGTAAGCAAGCAATTCTTGTTTCAAGGGAACTTCAGGTAAATTTAAATTCGGTAATTTGAATAAAATAATGTGTCAGCGAGATGTATTTTATTTTTGTAAGATTTTTTAAAACCGAGAATTGGCTACTGTTTACAATCGATGAAAAATGGCGGAAAGTTTGAAATTTAAAAGAAAATTTATTTAACCTGAAATTTTTTGTTTCCGATCAATATAATTTCGATTTGAAATACACCAGGATATTTTGCTAACTGTAATTAGTAAATTTAATCTCTTGGCTTTCAATTAAAGCTAAAATTATGGCTTCAAGAAAACTTTTTTATTTTAAAAAATTCAATTTATATTGAGGTATCAAAAAAGTGAGTGTAGGTACCTATGAAAGATGGAAGCTATTTTTATAAAAAACGGAAATGCCAATTTTTTTATTAAAATAACTTTATTATTATTAACAAAAATAAAAATAAAATAAAATAAAAGCTACTTTTCCTAAAATATAAAAAGATGAAAGCCGTTTTCAATAAAAGAAATACCACTATCCCAACGAAATAAAAAACATTATAATTTACAAAAAACAAATAAAATAAAAAAGAAATAAAAAGATAAAAGCTGTTTTCATTAAAAAAGCAGAAATTTTACTATCCTTAAGTAAAATTAAAGTAATTAAAATTAACAAAAAATAAAAAATAAAAAAATAAAAAGAATAAGCCACTTTTCCTGAAGAATTAAAAGATGGAAGATATTTTCATAAAAAAACGGAAATACCAATTTCTTTATTAAAATAAAATTCATTACATTTTACAAAAATAAAAATGAAATAAAATAAGACCCACTTTTCCGGAAAAGTAAAATAAAAGCCACTTTCATTTAAAAAAATATAAAAGCTACTTTGCATTAAAAACAAAATAAAAGCCATTTTCACTTGCGTACATGTTGGATGTGCATCGCGGTGCAGTGGGTATCAGCTCGTAACGAGAAATTGGGAAGCCGAGTTCGAATTCCAGTCGAATTCCTTGCCTTCACTTAAGCGCAAATACTCTTAAGGTATTAATTCGTCTCTTCCGTCCGGTTATGGGTTAAATAATAGGACAGATTGGGTTCTCTAGCCTTTGTCGGCTGAATAATCTTCTGCTCAGTAGAGTCATGTCTCTTTTAAGACATGATCGCCCAAGCGTGTATCACGTATGGCACTTAACTGACTGACACGCACTGCGTACTGCTTTCTCTTCCCGTTTATTTGTTAGACAATCGAGCTCTTCTGGAACAAGAACCAATTCAAAACTGCAATTATTTATTTATCTAACTTCATATTTTTTTTATCTCGGTCCAAGAAACCGCCGAAGTGTCTGGAATGACGCAGGACTGGAGTGGATCTTGTGGAGGCTGGGTTTTGGTAAATAAACGGTTATATCATTTCAAGCAGGAGATAAAATAGGGGGGTATCGGGCTGGAATAACTAAAGTTGACGGTGAATAGGTTGTTTAAAGACGGGCGAGTAGAGAGTGTGAAATAAGAAGAAGGATATAGGGACAGTCTGAGAGAGTGGGACGGAGGGGGTAAAAAGTGAGTCAATGAGAGATACAGAGATTGGAAGAGAGGGGGTTTAATAAAGGAAAGAAGAAAAACAAACCAAAAAGGCGTTTTTACCGGGAAAACTAAAAAGAACAGAAAGAAAGAAAGAAAGAAAGAAAAAAACGAGATAAAATTGTCAGAATAGTACAAAATTATATCAAAGAAATGAATAAGAAACAAAGAAAAACAAAAGGAAGAAACGAGAAAAGAAAGAAAGAAGAAGAAATTGAAAAAGAGAAAGTAGTTGTAAAGCACGAGAAAAAGAAAAATGAAAAAGAGAAAAACATGAAGGAAAAAAGAAAGAAAGAAAGAAGCGAAGAGCAAAATCGCGATGGCAAAAAGAAAGAAAAGAATAGAGAATGAAAGCAAATAAAAGCAAAAGAAAGAGAATTAAGAAAAGAATGGAAAGAAGGAAGAGGTAAGAAAAGGAACAGAGAGGACAAAAGGAGAAAGAAAAAAAAGAAAAAGGATGAAAAAAAGCAAAAATATGGTTAATTACAAAACAAAACAAAAAAAAGAAATGAAAAAGAGAAAAAGCAAAGAAGAAATGAAAAATGGAAAAAGATAGAAATAAAAAAGAAAATAGAAAGAAAAAGAAGAAAAAGAAAAAAGATAAAAAAAGAAATCTGAAAACGAAGAAAGATAAGACAGAAAGAGAAAAGGAGTGTAAAAATAAAAACAAAAACAAAGCGAAAAAAGAAAGAAAAAAGAAGGAAAATGGAAAATTAAAGAATAAAGAAAAATAAAAGTAGAAAAGAAACATGGAAGGAATGAGAAAAGAAAAACGAAAAGAACGAAAAAGAAGGAAAATGGAAAATTAAAGAATAAAGAAAAATAAAAGTAGAAAAGAAACATGGAAGGAATGAGAAAAGAAAAACGAAAAGAACGAAAAAGAAGGAAAATGGAAAATTAAAGAATAAAGAAAAATAAAAGTAGAAAAGAAACATGGAAGGAATGAGAAAAGAAAAACGAAAAGAACGAAAAAGAAGGAAAATGGAAAATTAAAGAATAAAGAAAAATAAAAGTAGAAAAGAAACATGGAAGGAATGAGAAAAGAAAAAATAAAAGAACGAAAAAGAATGGAGAAAAAAGAAAAAATAGAAAAAAATTCAATGAATAGTAAGACAAAAAAAAGAAAAGGAAAAATGAATAAGAAAGAAATAAAGAAAAAAGAAAAGATAAAGAAAAACGAGGAAACATAAAGAAAACGAAAAGATGAAAAAGGAAAAATTTTAAAATAAAGAAAAAAACAAAAAAAAAAAAAAAAAAAACCGTAAGAAAAGAAAAAGAAAAAAATGCAAAAAAAAGAGATAAAGAGGAAAAGGTAAAAAATATAAGAAAATAGAAAGAATAGTAAAGAAAAAATGAGAAAAGAAAAAGAAAAAGAATGGATAAAAAAGAAAGAAAATCAAAAACGAAAGAAAGGAAAAAAGAAAAAAGTAAAGAAAGAAAGGAAAAATGAAAAAAGAAAGAAAGAAAAAGAAAAATAAGGAAAGGGAAAGAAAGAAGAGAAAAGAAAGAAAAAGCATGTCAAAATATTAAATTGTACCACTTTTAGCTATAACTGAAATCAATAAAAATATATTCAATTAAAATCGACGTTTATGACAATCATCAAGCATAGATCTTCAATTGCATGTAATGATGTCTTTCAGTAATTTGTTTAAAATGTCATCTCCCTTCAGGATGTAGGGAACATGACTATCAACGGCTTTCTTTCATTAATATGTGTGAGCTGCACTGTTAGCTGCACTGTTTTTGTTTTGTTTTTATAAAGATATCTTTGCTTTTGAATTCAATGTAAAGCCTAGTCTCTCCTGCTATGTAACCCATAGCTGGTGGGGTGGATTTTACTGATAGAAAAAAAGAAAGTGATAGTTACACCTTATAAGACGCCGTCTCCGCTTCTGTTCTGTTCTTTTTACTGCAAATCAATTCTTCACCAGACCTATCACAGGCAAATGAGGCAACTAGAAAGTTCTCGGGAAGAGCGACATTATGAGAACTTTTAGCTGACCACTTTTGTTGACGTCCGTCGGTCTTCGATCGTAAATCATTCGGAATAATGTCATCTCCTGGGCAACACTGCATTTTTGTCGCTTTTCCATAGTCCCCTTGTCTTCATGCCAACATGACGTTTGCTTCTGCTTCAGTGTTACAATTTAAATTCATACAAAGAAAGAAAGAAAGAAAGAAAAATGAGAGAAAAAAGAAAGAAAGACAAAGAAAAAAAATTAAAATTAAAATAATGAAGAAAGAACGATAGCATGAATATAGGAGAATAGAAATAATGACAAACAAGAAGAAAGTAAGGAAAAAAACACAAAAAAGAAGGAAAGAAAGAAAGAAAAAGCAAAAACGAAAGAAAGAAAGTAAGAAAGAAAGAAAGAAAAAACACAAAATGAACAAAATAAAAAACAAAATAGAAAGAAAAAAAGAAAGAAAGAAAGAAAGAAAGAAAAAACACAAAATGAACGAAAGAAAGAAAAACACAAAATAGAAAGAAAGAAAGAAAGAAAAGAAAATAAAGAAAGGAAGAAAAAAGAAAGACACAAAATAGAAAGGAAGAAAGAAAGAAAGAAAGAAAGAAACCCACAAAATCGAAAGAAAGAAAAACACGAAAAAGAAAGAAAGAAAGAAAGAAAGAAAGAAAGAAAATAGAAAGAAATCAAGAAGAAAGAAAGAGAAAAAATGAAGGACCAAAAAAACAACAACAGAAAGGATAAAACGAAAACGAAGAAAACGAAGAAAATCAGAATAGAATGAAAAAAAAGAACAACAATGAACAAAAAAATGAATAAATAAACGAAACGAACGAATGAAAAATCCTGAATGAGACAAAATATTTATTTTACGCATCCAGTCCTTTTTTTAATGCGGATATTTGCCAAAAAATACCTGCCTTTTTCTCTCTAAACAACAGCCATCAAGCCTACCCCCGATCAACCCACTTAGTAGGATTGAGAGTTTCGCTCTAGAGGGCGGGATTCCTGTTAACCAAAACTATTATTTTTATTTTATCGTTCGCCCGAAGTTGGAGACAGTCAGCTGATGAACAAGAAATCAATGTAAACAGAAATCTCAACAAATACTCGGCTACTTAACACCCAACCAGCATCCACCCCGTTTACAGACAAATACCCGTATATCCTGTTACGAGTGCAAAGAAAGATACATTTCAGTAGCGGGTACGTTCTGTCTGGAAACACCAGTAATGTTTTTGACAATAAACATTTGGAGCTGAAAATTTAATTTTTGGGTGTATTTAAATATAACGCAAAAAGATTTTCTATCGTGTGGTGTCAAAGAATTGATCGAAAACATCGAATTGATTACACAAATACTCAGGCAGACAGCGTCAGCGTTGGATTGAGATCAGCGTGGCAAGGACGATTAAGTGAGTTCAAACCTCACTGAATCCGCTATCTACAATTTGACATTAAATAAAGCAAAAAGGGTTGACATGTCACAGAGACAAGATAAAGATAAGAAACTTCAACGTAGGTGACTAGACTCGTTGACAAAGACTATCGATTGATGGATTTGTTTGTTTTTTTTGTGTGTGTGATTTATCAGCCTTTCACAGAAATAAAGAAAGAAATCAAACAGGAAGTAAAAATGATAAAAATACATGCAAAAAAAACATAAACAAATAAAGAAAATTAATGAAAAAAGAATATAAATAAAACAAAGGGGTAAAGAAAGAAAGAAAGAAAGAAAGAAAGAAAGAAAGAAAGACACAAAATAGAAAGAAACAAACAAACAAAATAGAAAGAAAGAAAGAAAGAAAGAAGGACATAAAACAGAAAGAAAGAAAGAAAAAAAGAAAGAGTAAGAAAGGAGGACAGAAAGAACAACAGAATAGAAATAAACAAACAAACAAACAAGCAAACAAAAGAAAAAAGAAAGAAAGAAAGAAAGACACAAAAGAAAGAAAAAAGAAAGAAAGGCACAAAATAGAAAGATACAAACAAACAAACAAAATAGAAAGAAAGAAAGAAAGACAGAAGGACATAAAATAAAAAGAAAGAAAAAAGGAAAGAGTAAGAAATAACAACAGAAAGAAAGAAAGAAAGACACAAAAGAAAGAAAGACACAAAAGAAAGAAAAAGAAAGAAAGAAAGACACAAAAAAGAAAGAAAGAAAGAAAGACACAAAAGAAAGAAAGACACAAAAGAAAGAAAAAAGAAAGAAAGAAAGACACAAAATAGAAAGATACAAACAAACAAACAAAATAGAAAGAAAGAAAGAAAGAAAGACAGAAGGACACAAAATAAAAAGAAAGAAAGAAAGAAAGAAAAAAGGAAAGAGTAAGAAAGAACAACAGAAAGAAAGAAAAAAATACACAAAAGAAAGAAAGACACAAAAGAAAGAAAAAGAAAGAAAGAAAGAAAGAAAGACACAAAAAAGAAAGAAAGAAAGAAAGACATAAAAGAAAGAAAGACACAAAAGAAAGAAAAAAGAAAGAAAGAAAGAAAGAAAGACACAAAATAGAAAGAAAGAAAGAAAGAAAGAACGAAAGAAAGAAAGAAAGAAAAGAATGAATAAGAAAGGAGGACAGAAAGAACAACAGAAAGAATAAAACGAAAACGAAGAAAGTCAGAATAGAATGAATAAAAAAAATAACGAACGAAAAAGGAAATAAATTAAAAGAACGAATAAAAAATCCTGAATGAGGCAGAAGATTTATTTTACATATCCAGTCCTTCTTTATTTCAATGCGGATGATTACCAAAACATTGATTAATTTATAGCTTGATTTGTTTTTTATGTTTTATCAACCTTTCCCAGGTTATTTAAAGCCAGAAAATGTTCTTAGATTGTAAGATATTTTTGGAAAAAAATTATGATTTTTACTGATACAAGATCTACTAAGTAACGATAGCTGGAGGGGGGAGATGAAGTGGATTAGTATCTTTTGAAAGGGTATTTTTGGATAAATAAATATAACGAGCCCAACTAGAATTGGAATCAGTTCGGAATTGGAGAACCGTTATGCATTACACCACCTTCACATTCGCACCTGGTATTCTCAAGCTGTCATCGATCTAGGTACAAAACTAGGCCCGACGTTACTTAACTACGATGATCATACGAGATCAGGTGTTTAACGGAAAGATAGTTGGTCAATATAGGTGGTTGCTGGGCAATCAACCCGTTTTGGCTTGGTGTCCATAGCAGTACATCACTCGCGATTTATTGTTTTGCCCGGCTGCAGAGTCCTGCAAGGCGCATTCTTTGTTCGCGTAAGATTGTAGAAATATCTGGGATGGGTTCATTGAGCTGTAATTCAGTTAGATGTTGTATCCAAGAGATGTCAAGTATAGCTCTCAGCATCCGAGTGTTGGTTCCACCAATCTTAGATCCTAGGGCTTTTGTTAATGTTCAAGAGGTAGCACCATACATTAAAGCCGCCACTACAGTGAGTCGAAATATCTCCGCCTAAGTTTGTCAAGTAAACCAGCTGGTCATATTATATCCATTTTATTACAAGAGACATTAACTATGGCTCTCAGCATCCGAGTGTAGGTTCCACTTAGCTTAGATCTAAGGGCTTTTGTTAATGTTTAAGAGGTAGCACCATACATTAAAGCCGCCTCTACAGTGAGTCGGAAATGTCTCCGTCTAAGTTTGTCAAGTAAACCAGCTGGTCATATTATATCCATTTTATTACAAGAGACATTAACTATGGCTCTCAGCATCCGAGTGTAGGTTCCACTTAGCTTTGATCTAAGAGCTTTTGTTAATGTTTAAGAGGTTGCACCATACATTAAAGCCGCCTCTACAGTGAGTTGGAAATATCTCCGTCTAAGTTTGTCAAGTAAACCAGCTCGTCATATTATATCCATTTTATTACAAGAGACATTAACTATGGCTCTCAGCATCCGGGATTTAGGTTCCACTTAGCTTTGATCTAAGGGCTTTTGTTAATGTTTAAGAGGTTGCACCATACATTAAAGCCGCCTCTACAGTGAGTCGGAAATGTCTCCGTCTAAGTTTGTCAAGTAAACCAGCTGTTCATATTATATCCATTTTATTACAAGAGACATTAACTATGGCTCTCAGCATCCGAGTGTAGGTTCCACTTAGCTTAGATCTAAGGGCTTTTGTTAATGTTTAAGAGGTTGCACCATACATTAAAGCCGCCTCTACAGTGAGTCGGAAATATCTCCGTCTAAGTTTGTCAAGTAAACCAGCTGTTCATATTATATCCATTTTATTACAAGAGACATTAACTATGGCTCTCAGCATCCGAGTGTAGGTTCCACTTAGCTTTGATCTAAGAGCTTTTGTTAATGTTTAAGAGGTTGCACCATACATTAAAGCCGCCTCTACAGTGAGTTGGAAATATCTCCGTCTAAGTTTGTCAAGTAAACCAGCTGTTCATATTATATCCATTTTATTACAAGAGACATTAACTATGGCTCTCAGCATCCGAGTGTAGGTTCCACTTAGCTTTGATCTAAGGGCTTTTGTTAATGTTTAAGAGGTTGCACCATACATTAAAGCCGCCTCTACAGTGAGATGGAAATGTCTCCGTCTAAGTTTGTCAAGTAAACCAGCTGTTCATATTATATCCATTTTATTACAAGAGACATTAACTATGGCTCTCAGCATCCGAGTGTAGGTTCCACTTAGCTTTGATCTAAGAGCTTTGACAATGTTTAAAGAGGTTGCACCATACATTAAAGCCGCCTCTACAGTGAGTTGGAAATATCTCCGTCTAAGTTTGTCAAGTAAACCAGCTGTTCATATTATATCCATTTTATTACAAGAGACATTAACTATGGCTCTCAGCATCGAGTGTAGGTTCCACTTAGCTTAGATCTAAGGGCTTTTGTTAATGTTTAAGAGGTTGCACCATACATTAAAGCCGCCTCTACAGTGAGTCAAATGTCTCCGTCTAAATTTGTCAAGTAAACCCAGCTGTTCATATATCCATTTTATTACAAGAGACATTAACTATGGCTCTCAGCATCAGTGTAGGTTCCATAGCTTAGATCCTGAGGCTTTTGTTAATGTTTAAGAGGTCTCATACATTAAAGCCGCCTCTACAGTGATCAAATATCTCCACGTCTAAGTTTGTCAAGTAAACCAGCTGTTCATATTATATCCATTTTATTACAAGAGACATTAACTGTGGCTCTCAGCATCCGAGTGTAGGTTCCATAGCTTAGATCTAAAGGGCTTTTGTTAATGTTTAAGAGGTTGCACCATACATTAAAGCCGCCTCTACAGTGAGTTGGAAATGTCTCCGTCTAAGTTTGTCAAGTAAACCAGCTGTTCATATTATATCCATTTTATTACAAGAGACATTAACTATGACTCTCAGCATCCGAGTGTAGGTTCACTTAGCTTAGATCTAAGGGCTTTTGTTAATGTTTAGAGGGAGTTTTACTTTCCTTAGCATTAAAGCCGCCTCTACAGTGGGTGGAAATGTCTCCGTCTAAGTTTGTCAAGTAAACCAGCTCTTCATATTATATCCATTTTATTACAAGAGACATTAACTATGACTCTCAGCATCCAGTGTAGGTTCCGCCAGCTTAGATCTAAGGGCTTTTGTTAATGTTTAAGAGGTTGCACCATACATTAAAGCCGCCTCTACAGTGAGTTGGAAATGTCTCCGTCTAAGTTTGTCAAGTAAACCAGCTCGTCATATTATATCCATTTTATTACAAGAGACATAACTATGGCTCTCAACATCAGTGTAGGTTCCACTTGGCTTAGATCTAAGGGCTTTTGTTAATGTTTAAGAGGTTGCACCATACGATAAAACCCGCCTCTGGTGAGTTGGGAAATGTATAAGTCTGAGTTTGTCAAGTAAACCAGCTCGTCACTGTTATATCCATTTCATGCAAGAGACATTAACTTCTGTAACTCTCAGCATCCGAGTGTAGATTCCACTTAGCTTAGATCTAAGGGCTTTTGTTAATGTTTAAAGAGTTGCTGTACATTAAAGCCGCCTCTACAGTGAGTTGGAAATGTCTCCGTCTAAGTTTGTCAAGTAAACCAGCTCTTCATATTATATCCATTTTATTACAAGAGACATTAACTATGGCTCTCAGCATCCAGAGTTTAGTTCCATAGCTTTGATCTAAGGGCTTTTGTTAATGTTTAAGAGGTTGCACCATACATTAAAGCCGCCTCTCCGGAAGTAGGTTGGAAATGTCTCCGTCTAAGTTTGTCAAGTAAACCAGCTCGTCATAATGCCATTTTATTACAAGAGACATTAACTATGGCTCTCAGCATCAGGTTTAGGTTTCACTTAGCTTAGATCTAAGGGCTTTGTTAATGTTTAAGAGGTTGCACCATACATTAAAGCCGCCTCTACAGTAGGTGGGGAAATATCTCCGTCTAAGTTTGTCAAGTAAACCAGCTGTTCATATTATATCCATTTTATTACAAGAGACATTAACTATGGCTCTCAGCATCAGAGTTTAGGTTCCACTTAGCTTTGATCTAAGGGCTTTTGTTAATGTTTAAGAGGTTGCACCATACATTAAAGCCGCCTCTACAGTATGAGTTGGAAATGTCTCCGTCTAAGTTTGTCAAGTAAACCAGCTCTTCATATTATATCCATTTTATTACAAGAGACATTAACTATGGCTCTCAGCATCCGGGTTTAGGTTCCACTTAGCTTTGATCTAAGGGCTTTTGTTAATGTTTAAGAGGTTGCACCATACATTAAAGCCGCCTCTACAGTGAGTTGGAAATGTCTCCGTCTAAGTTTGTCAAGTAAACCAGCTCGTCATATTATATCCATTTTATTACAAAGAGACATTAACTATGGCTCGCAGCATCCGGGTTTAGGTTCAGCAGCTTTGATCTAAGGGCTTTTGTCAATGTTTAAGAGGTTGCACCATACATTAAAGCCGCCTCTACAGTGGTTGAAATATCTCCGTCTAGGTTTGTCAAGTAAACCAGCTCGTCATATTATATCCATTTTTGTACAAAGACATTAACTATGGCTCTCCAGCATCGAGTTTTAGGTTCCACTTAGCTTTGATCTAAGGCGCATTTTAATGTTTAAGAGGTTGCACCGCTTGACAAGCCGCCTCTGTTCAAGGTTGGAAATGTCTCCGTCTAAGTTTGTCAAGTAAACCAGCTCTTCATATTATATCCATTTTATTACAAGAGACATTAACTATGGCTCTCAGCATCCAGGTTTAGGTTCCACTTAGCTTAGATCTAAGGGCTTTTGTTAATGTTTAAGGATTTGCACCATACATTAAAGCCACTCTACAGTGAGTTGGAAATGTCTCCGTCTAAGTTTGTCAAGTAAACCAGCTCTTCATATTATATCCATTTTATTACAAGAGACATTAACTATGGCTCTCAGCATCCGAGTTTAGGTTCCGCTAACTTTGATCTAAGGGCTTTTGTTAATGTTTAAGAGGTTGCACCATACATTAAGCCGCCTCTACAGTGAGTTGGAAATGTCTCCGTCTAAGTTTGTCAAGTAAACCAACTCTTCATATTATATCCATTTTATTACAAGAGACATTAACTATGGCTCTCCATAACATCAGGTTAGGTTCCACTTAGCTTTGATCTAAGGGCTTTTGTTAATGTTTAAGAGGTTGCACCATACATTAAAGCCGCCTCTACAGTGAGTTGAAGTATACTCCGTCTAAGTTTGTCAAGTAAACCAGCTCTTCATATTATATCCATTTTATTACAAGAGACATTAACTATGGCTCTCAGCATCAGGTTTAGGTTCCATAGCTTTGATCTAAGGGCTTTTGTTAATGTTTAAGAGGTTGCACCATACATTAAAGCCGCCTCTACAGTGATTGAAATGTCTCCGTCTAAGTTTGTCAAGTAAACCAGCTCGTCATATTATATCCATTTTATTACAAGAGACATTAACTATGGCTCTCAGCATCCGAGTGTAGATTCCACTTAGCTTAGATCTAAAGGGCTTTTGTTAATGTTTAAGAGGTTACCATACATTAAAGCCGCCTCTACAGTGGAGTCGGAAATATCTCCGTCTAAGTTTGTCAAGTAAACCAGCTGTTCATATTATATCCATTTTATTACAAGAGACATTAACTATGGCTCTCAGCATCAGGTTTAGGTTCCACTTAGCTTTGATCTAAGGAGCTTTTGTTAATGTTTAAGAGGTTGCACCATACATTAAACCGCCTCTACAGAAGTTGGAAATGTCTCCGTCTAAGTTTGTCAAGTAAACCAGCTCGTCATATTATATCCATTTTATTACAAGAGACATTAATTATGTTCTCAGCATCCGGGTTTAGGTTCCACTTAGCTCAGATCTAAGGGCTTTTGTTAATGTTTAAGAGGTTGCACCATACATTAAAGCCGCCTCTACAGTGAGTTGGAAATGTCTCCGTCTAAGTTTGTCAAGTAAACCAGCTCTTCATATTATATCCATTTTATTACAAGAGACATTAACTATGGCTCTCAGCATCCGGGTTTAGGTTCCACTTAGTTTGATCTAAGGGCTTTTGTTAATGTTTAAGAGGTTGCACCATACATTAAAGCCGCCTCTACAGTGAGTTGGAAATGTCTCCGTCTAAGTTTGTCAAGTAAACCAGCTCGTCATATTATATCCATTTTATTACAAGAGACATTAACTATGGCTCTCAGCATCCGGGTTTAGGTTCCACTTAGCTTAGATCTAAGGGCTTTTGTTAATGTTTAAGAGGTTGCACTACACATTAAAGCCGCCTCTACAGTGAGTTGGAAATGTCTCCGTCTAAGTTTGTCAAGTAAACCAGCTCTTCATATTATATCCATTTTATTACAAGAGACATTAACTATGGCTCTCAGCATCCGGGTTTAGGTTCCACTTAGCTTTGATCTAAGGGCTTTTGTTAATGTTTAAGAGGTTGCACCATACATTAAAGCCGCCTCTACAGTGAGTTGGAAATGTCTCCGTCTAAGTTTGTCAAGTAAACCAGCTCGTCATATTATATCCATTTTATTACAAGAGACATTAACTATGGCTCTCAGCATCCGGGTTTAGGTTCCACTTAGCTTAGATCTAAGGGCACCATACATTAAAGCCGCCTCTACAGTGAGTTGGAAATGTCTCCGTCTAAGTTTGTCAAGTAAACCAGCTCTTCATATTATATCCATTTTATTACAAGAGACATTAACTATGGCTCTCAGCATCCGGGTTTAGGTTCCACTTAGCTTTGATCTAAGGGCTTTTGTTAATGTTTAAGAGGTTGCACCATACATTAAAGCCGCTCTACAGTGAGTTGGAAATGTCTCCGTCTAAGTTTGTCAAGTAAACCAGCTCTTCATATTATATCCATTTTATTACAAGAGACATTAACTATGGCTCTCAGCATCCGGGTTTAGGTTCCACTTAGCTTTGATCTAAGGGCTTTTGTTAATGTTTAAGAGGTTGCACCATACATTAAAGCCGCCTCTACAGTGAGTTGGAAATGTCTCCGTCTAAGTTTGTCAAGTAAACCAGCTCTTCATATTATATCCATTTTATTACAAGAGACATTAACTATGGCTCTCAGCATCCGGGTTTAGGTTCCACTTAGCTTTTATCTAAGGGCTTTTGTTAATGTTTAAGAGGTTGCACCCATACATTAAAGCCGCCCTCTACAGTGAGTTGGAAATGTCTCCGTCTAAGTTTGTCAAGTAAACCAGCTCGTCATATTATATCCATTTTATTACAAGAGACATTAACTATGGCTCTCAGCATCCGAGTGTAGATTACTCTTAGCTTAGATCTAAGGGCTTTTGTTAATGTTTAAGAGGTTGCACCATACATTAAAGCCGCCTCTACAGTGAGTCGGAAATATCTCCGTCTAAGTTTGTCAAGTAAACCAGCTGTTCATATTATATCCATTTTATTACAAGAGACATTAACTATGGCTCTCAGCATCCGGGTTTAGGTTCCACTTAGCTTAGATCTAAGGGCTTTTGTTAATGTTTAAGAGGTTGCACCATACATTAAAGCCGCTCTACAGTGAGTTGGAAATGTCTCCGTCTAAGTTTGTCAAGTAAACCAGCTCGTCATATTATATCCATTTTATTACAAGAGACATTAACTATGGCTCTCAGCATCCGGGTTTAGGTTACACTTAGCTTAGATCTAAGGGCTTTTGTTAATGTTTAAGAGGTTGCACCATACATTAAAGCCGCCTCTACAGTGAGTTGGAAATCTCTCCGTCTAAGTTTGTCAAGTAAACCAGCTCGTCATATTATATCCATTTTATTACAAGAGACATTAACTATGGCTCTCAGCATCCGAGTGTAGGTTCCACTTAGCTTAGATCTAAGGGCTTTTGTTAATGTTTAAGAGGTTGCACCATACATTAAAGCCGCCTCTACAGTGAGTTGGAAATGTCTCCGTCTAAGTTTGTCAAGTAAACCAGCTCGTCACATTATATCCATTTTATTACAAGAGACATTAACTATGGCTCTCAGCATCCGAGTGTAGGTTCCACTTAGCTTAGATCTAAGGGCTTTTGTTAATGTTTAAGAGGTTGCACCATACATTAAAGCCGCCTCTACAGTGAGTTGGAAATGTCTCCGTCTAAGTTTGTCAAGTAAACCAGCTCGTCATATGATATCCATTTTATTACAAGAGACATTAACTATGGCTCTCAGCATCCGAGTGTAGATTCCACTTAGCTTAGATCTAAGGGCTTTTGTTAATGTTTAAGAGGTTGCACCATACATTAAAGCCGCCTCTACAGTGAGTTGGAAATGTCTCCGTCTAAGTTTGTCAAGTAAACCAGCTCGTCATATTATATCCATTTTATTACAAGAGACATTAACTATGGCTCTCAGCATCCGAGTGTAGATTCCACTTAGCTTAGATCTAAGGGCTTTTGTTAATGTTTAAGAGGTTGCACCATACATTAAAGCCGCCTCTACAGTGAGTTGGAAATGTCTCCGTCTAAGTTTGTCAAGTAAACCAGCTCGTCATATTATATCCATTTTATTACAAGAGACATTAACTATGGCTCTCAGCATCCGAGTGTAGGGGTTCCAATTTAGCTTAGATCTAAGGGCTTTTGTTAATGTTTAAGAGGTTGCACCATACATTAAAGCCGCCTCTACAGTGAGTTGGAAATGTCTCCGTCTAAGTTTGTCAAGTAAACCAGCTGTTCATATTATATCCATTTTATTACAAGAGACATTAACTTTTGTCCTCAGCATCCGAGTGTAGGTTCCACTTAGCTTAGATCTAAGGGCTTTTGTTAATGTTTAAGAGGTTGCACCATACATTAAAGCCGCCTCTACAGTGAGTTGGAAATGTCTCCGTCTGAGTTTGTCAAGTAAACCAGCTGGTCATATTATATCCATTTTATTACAAGAGACATTAACTATGGCTCTCAGCATCCGAGTGTAGGTTCCACTTAGTTTAGATCTAAGGGCTTCTTGTTAATGTTTAAGAGGTTGCACCATACATTAAAGCCGCCTCTACAGTGAGTTGGAAATGTCTCCGTCTAAGTTTGTCAAGTAAACCAGCTCGTCATATTATATCCATTTTATTACAAGAGACATTAACTATGGCTCTCAGCATCCGAGGTAGGTTCCACTTAGCTTAGATCTAAGGGCTTTTGTTAATGTTTAAGAGGTTGCACCATACATTAAAGCCGCCTCTACAGTGAGTTGGAAATGTCTCCGTCTAAGTTTGTCAAGTAAACCAGCTCGTCATATTATATCCATTTTATTACAAGAGACATTAACTATGGCTCTCAGCATCCGAGTGTAGGTTCCACTTTAGCTTAGATCTAAGGGCTTTGTTAATGCTTAAGAGGTTGCACCATACATTAAAGCCGCCTCTACAGTGAGTTGGAAATGTCTCCGTCTAAGTTTGTCGTATAAACCAGCTCTGTCATATTATATCCATTTTATTACAAGAGACATTAACTATGGCTCTCAGCATCCGAGTAGATTCCACTTTAGCTTAGATCTAAGGGCTTTGTTAATGTTTAAGAGGTTGCACCATACATTAAAGCCGCCTCTACAGTGAGCTGGAAATGTCTCCGTCTAAGTTTGTCAAGTAAACCAGCTCGTCATATTATATCCATTTTATTACAAGAGACATTAACTATGGCTCTCAGCATCCGAGTGTAGATTCCACTTAGCTTAGATCTAAGGGCTTTTGTTAATGTTTAAGAGGTTGCACCATACATTAAAGCCGCCTCTACAGTGAGTTGGAAATGTCTCCGTCTAAGTTTGTCAAGTAAACCAGCTCGTCATATTATATCCATTTTATTACAAGAGACATTAACTATGGCTCTCAGCATCCGAGTGTAGATTCCACTTAGCTTAGATCTAAGGGCTTTGTTAATGTTTAAGAGGTTGCACCATACATTAAAGCCGCCTCTACAGTGAGTTGGAAATGTCTCCGTCTAAGTTTGTCAAGTAAACCAGCTCGTCATATTATATCCATTTTATTACAAGAGACATTAACTATGGCTCTCAGCATCCGAGTGTAGATTCCACTTAGCTTAGATCTAAGGGCTTTTGTTAATGTTTAAAAGAGGTTGCACCATACATTAAAGCCGCCTCTACAGTGAGTTGGAAATGTCTCCGTCTAAGTTTGTCAAGTAAACCAGCTCGTCATATTATATCCATTTTATTACAAGAGACATTAACTATGGCTCTCAGCATCCGGGTTTAGGTTCCACTTAGCTTTGATCTAAGGGCTTTTGTTAATGTTTAAGAGGTTGCACCATACATTAAAGCCGCCTCTCTAGTGAGTTGGAAATATCTCCGTCTAAGTTTGTCAAGTAAACCAGCTCGTCATATTATATCCATTTTATTACAAGAGACATTAACTAGGCTCAGCATCCGGGTTTAGGTTCCACTTAGCTTAGATCTAAGGGCTTTTGTTAATGTTTAAGAGGTTGCACCATACATTAAAGCCGCCTCTACAGTGCGTCGGAAATATCTCCGTCTAAGTTTGTCAAGTAAACCAGCTCGTCATATTATATCCATTTTATTACAAGAGACATTAACTATGGCTCTCAGCATCCGGGTTTAGGGTTCCACTGCTTGGGATCAAGGGCTTTTGTTAATGTTTAAGAGGTTGCACCATACATTAAAGCCGCCTCTACAGTGAGTTGGAAATGTCTCCGTCTAAGTTTGTCAAGTAAACCAGCTCGTCATATTATATCCATTTTATTACAAGAGACATTAACTATGGCTCTCAGCATCCGAGTGTAGATTCCACTTAGCTTAGATCTAAGGGCTTTTGTTAATGTTTAAGAGGTTGCACCATACATTAAAGCCGCCTCTACAGTGAGTTGGAAATGTCTCCGTCTAAGTTTGTCAAGTAAACCAGCTCGTCATATTATATCCATTTTATTACAAGAGACATTAACTATGGCTCTCAGCATTGAGTGTAGATTCCACTTAGCTAGATCTAAGTACTTTTGTTAATGTTTAAGAGGTTGCACCATACATTAAAGCCGCCTCTACAGTGAGTTGGAATGTCTCCGTCTAAGTTTGTCAAGTAAACCAGCTCGTCATATTATATCCATTTTATTACAAGAGACATTAACTATGGCTCTCAGCATCCGAGTGTAGATTCCACTTAGCTTAGATCTAAGGGCTTTTGTTAATGTTTAAGAGGTTGCACCATACATTAAAGCCGCCTCTACAGTGAGTTGGAAATGTCTCCGTCTAAGTTTGTCAAGTAAACCAGCTCGTCATATTATATCCATTTTATTACAAGAGACATTAACTATGGCTCTCAGCATCCGGGTTTAGGTTCCACTTAGCTTTGATCTAAGGGCTTTCGTTAATGTTTAAGAGGTTGCACCATACATTAAAGCCGCTCTTACAGTGAGTTGGAAATATCTCCGTCTAAGTTTGTCAAGTAAACCAGCTCGTCATATTATATCCATTTTATTACAAGCATTAACTATGGCTCTCAGCATCCGGGTTTAGGGTTCCACTTAGCTTAGATCTAAGGGCTTTTGTTAATGTTTAAGAGGTTGCACCATACATTAAAGCCGCCTCTACAGTGCGTCGGAAATATTCGTCTAAGTTTGTCAAGTAAACCAGCTCGTCATATTATATCCATTTTATTACAAGAGACATTAACTATGGCTCTCAGCATCCGGGTTTAGGTTCCACTTAGCTTAGATCTAAGGGCTTTTGTTAATGTTTAAGAGGTTGCACCATACATTAAAGCCGCCTCTACAGTGAGTCGGAAATATCTCCGTCTAAGTTTGTCAAGTAAACCAGCTCGTCATATTATATCCATTTTATTGGCAAGAGACATTAACTATGGCTCTCAGCATCCGGGTTTAGGTTCCACTTAGCTTAGATCTAAGGGCTTTTTGTTAATGTTTAAGAGGTTGCACTATACATTAAAGCCGCCTCTACAGTGAGTCGGAAATATCTCCGTCTAAGTTTGTCAAGTAAACCAGCTCGTCATATTATATCCATTTTATTACAAGAGACATTAACTATGGCTCTCAGCATCCGGGTTTAGGTTCCACTTAGCTTAGATCTAAGGGCTTTTGTTAATGTTTAAGAGGTTGCACCATGCATAAAGCCGCCTCTACAGTGAGTCGGAAATATCTCCGTCTAAGTTTGTCAAGTAAACCAGCTCTTCATATTATATCCATTTTATTACAAGAGACATTAACTATGGCTCTCAGCATCCGGCTTAGGGTTCCACTTAGCTTAGATCTAAGGCTTTTGTTAATGTTTAAGAGGTTGCACCATACATTAAAGCTGCCTCTACAGTGAGTTGGAAATGTCTCCGTCTAAGTTTGTCAAGTAAACCAGCTCGTCATATTATATCCATTTTATTACAAGAGACATTAACTATGGCTCTCAGCATCCGGGTTTAGGTTCCACTTAGTTTAGATCTAAGGGCTTTTGTTAATGTTTAAGAGGTTGGTGCAATCTATACATTAAAGCCGCCTCTACAGTGAGTTGGAAATGTCTCCGTCTAAGTTTGTCAAGTAAACCAGCTGGTCATATTATATCCATTTTATTACAAGAGACATTAACTATGGCTCTCAGCATCCGGGTTTAGGTTCCACTTAGGCTTAGATCTAAGGGCTTTGTTAATGTTTAAGAGGTTGCACCATACATTAAAGCCGCCTCTACAGTGAGTTGAAAATGTCTCCGTCTAAGTTTGTCAAGTAAACCAGCTCGTCATATTATATCCATTTTATTACAAGAGACATTAACTATGGCTCTCAGCATCCGGGTTTAGGTTCCACTTAGCTTAGATCTAAGGGCTTTGTTAATGTTTAAGAGGTTGCACCATACATTAAAGCCGCCTCTACAGTGAGTTGGAAATGTCTCCGTCTAAGTTTGTCAAGTAAACCAGCTGGTCATATTATATCCATTTTATTACAAGAGACATTAACTATGGCTCTCAGCATCCGGGTTTAGGTTCCACTTAGCTTAGATCTAAGGGCTTTTGTTAATGTTTAAGAGGTTGCACCATACATTAAAGCCGCCTCTACAGTGAGTTGGAAATGTCTCCGTCTAAGTTTGTCAAGTAAACCAGCTCGTCATATTATATCCATTTTATTACAAGAGACATTAACTATGGCTCTCAGCATCCGGGTTTTCTAGGTTCCACTTAGCTTAGATCTAAGGGCTTTTGTTAATGTTTAAGAGGTTGTACCATACATTAAAGCTCTACAGTGAGTTGGAAATGTCTCCGTCTAAGTTTGTCAAGTAAACCAGCTCGTCATATTATATCCATTTTATTACAAGAGACTTTAACTATGGCTCTCAGCATCCGGGTTTAGGTTCCACTTAGCTTAGACTTAAGGGCTTTTGTTAATGTTTAAGAGGTTGCACCATACATTAAAGCCGCCTCTACAGTGAGTTGGAAATGTCTCCGTCTAAGTTTGTCAAGTAAACCAGCTCGTCATATTATATCCATTTTATTACAAGAGACATTAACTATGGCTTCAGCATCCGAGGTAGATTCCACTTAGTTTAGATCTAAGGGCTTTGTTAATGTTTAAGTGGTTGCACCATACATTAAAGCCGCCTCGCAGTGAGTTGGAAATGTCTCCGTCTAAGTTTGTCAAGTAAACCAGCTGGTCATATTATATCCATTTTATTACAAGAGACATTAACTATGGCTCTCAGCATCCGAGTGTAGGTTCCACTTAGCTTAGATCTAAGGGCTTTTGTTAATGTTTAAGAGGTTGCACCATACATTAAAGCCGCCTCTACAGTGAGTTGGAAATGTCTCCGTCTAAGTTTGTCAAGTAAACCAGCTCGTCATATTATATCCATTTTATTACAAGAGACATTAACTATGGCTCTCAACATCCAGTGTAGATTCCACTTAGCTTAGATCTAAGGGCTTTTGTTAATGTTTAAGAGGTTGCACCATACATTAAAGCCGCCTCTACAGTGAGTTGGAAATGTCTCCGTCTAAGTTTGTCAAGTAAACCAGCTGGTCATATTATATCCATTTTATTACAAGAGACATTAACTATGGCTCTCAGCATCCGAGTGTAGGTTCCACTTAGCTTAGATCTAAGGGCTTTTGTTAATGTGCTTAAGAGGTTGCACCATACATTAAAGCTGCCTCTACAGTGAGTCGGAAATATCTGTCTAAGTTTGTCAAGTAAACCAGCTCTTCATATTATATCCATTTTATTACAAGAGACATTAACTATGGCTCTCAGCATCCGAGTGTAGATTCCACTTAGCTTTGATCTAAGGGCTTTTGTTAATGTTTAAGAGGTTGCACCATACATTAAAGCCGCCACTACAGTAGGTTGGAAATATCTCCGTCTAAGTTTGTCAAGTAAACCAGCTGTTCATATTATATCCATTTTATTACAAGAGAGACATTAACTATGGCTCTCAGCATCCGGAGTTTAGGTTCCACTTAGCTTTGATCTAAGGGCTTTTGTTAATGTTTAAGAGGTTGCACCATACATTAAAGCCGCCTCTACAGTGAGTTGGAAATGTCTCCGTCTAAGTTTGTCAAGTAAACCAGCTGGTCATATTATATCCATTTTATTACAAGAGACATTAACTATGGCTCTCAGCATCCGAGTGTGGGTTCACTTAGCTTAGATCTAAGGGCTTTTGTTAATGTTGGGGTTGCACCATACATTAAAGCCGCCTCTACAGTGAGTCGGAAATATCTCCGTCTAAGTTTGTCAAGTAAACCAACTCTTCATATTATATCCATTTTATTACAAAGAGACATTAACTTTATGGCTCTCAGCATCCGAGTGTAGATTCCACTTAGCTTTGATCTAAGGGCTTTTTGTTAATGTTTAAGAGGTTGCACCATACATTAAAGCCGCCTCTACAGTGAGTTGGAAATGTCTCCGTCTAAGTTTGTCAAGTAAACCAGCTGGTCATATTATATCCATTTTATTACAAGAGACATTAACTATGGCTCTCAGCATCCGGGTTTAGGTTCCACTTAGCCCAAATCTAAGGGCTTTTGTTAATGTTTAAGAGGTTGCACCATACATTAAAGCCGCCTCTACAGTGAGTTGGAAATGTCTCCGTCTAAGTTTGTCAAGTAAACCAGCTCGTCATATTATATCCATTTTATTACAAGAGACATTAACTATGGCTCTCAGCATCCAGGTTTAGGTTCCATAGCTTAGATCTAAGGGCTTTGTTAATGTTTAAGAGGTTGCACCATACATTAAAGCCGCCTCTACAGTAGGTTAGGAAATGTCCGTCTAAGTTTGTCAAGTAAACCAGCTCGTCATATTATATCCATTTTATTACAAGAGACTTTAACTATGGCTCTCAGCATCCGGGTTTAGGTTCCATAGCTTAGATCTAAGGGCTTTTGTTAATGTTTAAGAGGTTGCACCATACATTAAAGCCGCCTCTACAGTGAGTTGGAAATGTCTCCGTCTAAATTTGTCAAGTAAACCAGCTCGTCATATTATATCCATTTTATTACAAGAGACATTAACTATGGCTCTCAGCATCAAAGTGTAGATTCCACTTAGCTTAGATCTAAGGGCTTTTGTTAATGTTTAAGTGGTTGCACCATACATTAAAGCCGCCTCTACAGTGAGTTGGAAATGTCTCCGTCTAAGTTTGTCAAGTAAACCAGCTGGTCATATTATATCCATTTTATTACAAGAGACATTAACTATGGCTCTCAGCATCCAAGTGTAGGTTCCACTTGGCTTAGATCTAAGGGCTTTTGTTAATGTTTAAGAGGTTACACCATACATTAAAGCCGCCTCTACAGTGAGTTGGAAATGTCTCCGTCTAAGTTTGTCAAGTAAACCAGCTCGTCATATTATATCCATTTTATTACAAGAGACATTAACTATGGCTCTCAACATCCGAGTGTAGATTCCACTTAGCTTAGATCTAAGGGCTTTTGTTAATGTTTAAGAGGATTTGCACCATACATTAAAGCCGCCTCTACAGTGAGTTTTGAAATGTCTCCGTCTAAGTTTGTCAAGTAAACCAACTGGTCATATTATATCCATTTTATTACAAGAGACATTAACTATGGCTCTCAGCATCCGAGTGTAGGTTCCACTTAGCTTAGATCTAAGGGCTTTTGTTAATGTTTGGGGTTGCACCATACATTAAAGCCGCCTCTACAGTGAGTCGGGAAATATCTCCGTCTAAGTTTGTCAAGTAAACCAGCTCTTCATATTATATCCATTTTATTACAAGAGACATTAAATTATGGCTCTCAGCATCCGGGTTTAGGTTCCACTTAGCTTTGATCTAAGGGCTTTTGTTAATGTTTAAGAGGTTGCACCATACATTAAAGCCACTCTACAGTGAGTTGGAAATATCTCTGTCTAAGTTTGTCAAGTAAACCAGCTCGTCATATTATATCCATTTTATTACAAGAGACATTAACTATGGCTCTCAGCATCCGGGTTTAGGTTCCACTTAGCTTAGATCTGGGCGGCTTTTGTTAATGTTTAAGAGGTTGCACCATACATTAAAGCCGCCTCTACAGTGCGTCGGAAATATCTCCGTCTAAGTTTGTCAAGTAAAACCAGCTCGTCATATTATATCCATTTTATTACAAGAGACATTAACTATGGCTCTCAGCATCCGGGTTTAGGTTCCACTTAGCTTAGACTCCGCGCTTTGTTAATGTTTAAGAGGTTGCACTATTAGCATTAAAGCCGCCCCCTTACAGTGAGTCGGAAATATCTCCGTCTAAGTTTGGTTTACAAAACCAGCTCAACAGTATTATATCCATTTTATTACAAGAGACATTAACTATGGCTCTCAGCATCCGGGTTTAGGTTCCACTTAGCTTAGATCTAAGGGCTTTTGTTAATGTTTAAGAGGTTGCACCATACATTAAAGCCGCCTCTACAGTGAGTCGGAAATATCTCCGTCTAAGTTTGTCAAGTAAACCAGTTTCTTCAGTATTATATCCATTTTATTACAAGAGACATTAACTATGGCTCTCAGCATCCGGGTTTAGGTTCCACTTAGCTTAGATCTAAGGGCTTTGTTAATGTCAAGAGGTTGCACGGCACATTAAAGCCGCTTCCCACAGTGAGTTGGAAATGTCTCCGTCTAAGTTTGTCAAGTAAACCAGCTCGTCATATTATATCCACTTTATTACAAGAGACATTAACTATGGCTTCAGCATCCGGGTTTAGGTTCAACTTAGCTTAGATCTAAGGGCTTTTGTTAATGTTTAAGAGGTTGCACTATACATTGTGCTGCCTCTACAGTGAGTTGGAATGTCTCCGTCTAAGTTTGTCAAGTAACCAGCTGTTCATATTATATCCATTTTATTACAAGAGACATTAACTATGGCTTCCGTAGCATCCGAGTGTAGATTCCACTTAGCTTTTAGATCTAAGGGCTTTTGTTAATGTTTAAGAGGTTGCACCATACATTAAAGCCGCCTCTACAGTGAGTTGGAAATGTCTCCGTTCAAGTTTGTCAAGTAAACCAGCTCGTCATATTATATCCATTTTATTACAAGAGACATTAACTTACTCAGTATCCGGGTTTAGGTTCCAATTTAGCTTAGGATCTAAGGGCTTTTGTTAATGTTTAAGAGGTTGCACCATACATTAAAGCCGCCTCTACAGTGAGTTGGAAATGTCTCCGTCTAAGTTTGTCAAGTAAACCAGCTCGTCATATTATATCCATTTTATTACAAGAGACATTAACTATGGCTCTCAGCATCCGAGGTAGATTCCACTTAGCTTAGATCTAAGGGCTTTTGTTAATGTTTAAGAGGTTGCACCATACATTAAAGCTGCCTCACAGTGAGTTGGAAATGTCTCCGTCTAAGTTTGTCACAAAACCAGCTGGTCATATTATATCCCATTTTATTACAAGAGACATTAACTATGGCTCTCAGCATCCGAGTGTAGGTTCCACTTAGCTTAGATCTAAGGGCTTTTGTTAATGTTTAAGAGGTTGCACCATACATTAAAGCCGCCTCTACAGTGAGTTGGAAATGTCTCCGTCTATGTTTGTCAAGTAAACCAGCTCGTCATATTATATCCATTTTATTACAAGAGACATTATCTATGGCTCAAACATCCGAGTGTAGATTCCACTTAGGCTTAGATCTAAGGGCTTTGTTAATGTCAAAGAGGTTGCACCATACAATAAAGCCGCCTTCACAGTGAGTTGGAAATGTCTCCATTCAGTTTGTCAAGTAAACCAGCTCGTCATATTATATCCATTTTATTACAAGAGACATTAACTATGGCTCTCAGCATCCGGAGTGTAGGTTCCACTTAGCTTAGATCTAAGGGCTTTTGTTAATGCTTCTAAGAGGTTGCACCATACATTAAAGCCGCCCTTACAGTGAGTCGGAACATCTCCGTCTAAGTTTGTCAAGTAAACGAGCTCTTCATATTATATCCATTTTTATTACAAGAGACATTAACTGTCATTCTCAGCATCCGAGTGCAGATTCCACTTAGCTTTGATCTAAGGGCTTTTGTTAATGTTTAAGAGGTTGCACCATAAGCATTAAAGCCGCCTCTACAGTGAGTTGAAATGTCTCCGTCTAAGTTTGTCAAGTAAACCAGCTCGTCATATTATATCCATTTTATTACAAGAGACATTAACTATGGCTCTCAGCATCCGGTTTAGGTTCCACTCTAGTTTAGATCTAAGGGCTTTTTGTTAATGTTTAAGAGGTTGCACCATACATTAAAGCCGCCTCTACAGTGAGTTGGAAATGTCTCCGTCTAAGTTTGTCAAGTAAACCAGCTCGTCATAATATATCCATTTTATTACAAGAGACATTAACTATGGTTTCAGCATCCGAGTGTAGGTTCCACTTAGCTTAGATCTAAGGCTTTTGTTAATGTTTAAGAGGTTGCACCATACATTAAAGCTGCCTCTACAGTGAGTCGGAAATATCTCCGTCTAAGTTTGTCAAGTAAACCAGCTTCAGTGTCATATCCATTTTATTACAAGAGACATTAACTATGGCTCTCAGCATCCGGAGGTAGATTCCACTTTAGCTTTGATCTAAGGGCTTTTGTTAATGTTTTATGGTTGCACCATACATTAAAGTCAGCTCTACAGTGAGTCGGAAGCACCTGCCTAAGTTTGTCAAGTAAACCAGCTGTTCATATTATATCCATTTTATTACAAGAGACATTAACTATGGCTCTCAGCATCCGAGTGTAGGTTCCACTTAGCTAGATCTAAGGGCTTTCGTTAATGTTTAAGAGGTTGCACCATACATTAAAGCCGCCTCTACAGTGAGTTGGAAATATCTCCGTCTAAGTTTGTCAAGTAAACCAGCTGTTCATATTATATCCATTTTATTACAAGAGACATTAACTATGGCTCTCAGCATCCGGGTTTAGGGTCTTGACTTAGCTAGGATCTAAGGGCTTTTGTTAATGTTTAAGAGGTTGCACCATACATTAAAGCCGCCTCTACAGTGAGTCGAAATGTCTCCGCCTAAGTTTGTCAAGTAAACCAGCTGTTCATATTATATCCATTTCGCTACAAGAGATATTAACTATGGCTTCTGGCATCCGAGTGTAGGTTCCACTTAGCTTAGATCTAAGGGCTTTGTTAATGTTTAAGAGGTTGCACCATACATTAAAGCCGCCTCTACAGTGAGTTGGAAATATCTCCGTCTAAGTTTGTCAAGTAAACCAGCTGTTCATATTATATCCATTTTATTACAAGAGACATTAACTATGGCTCTCAGCATCCGGGTTTAGGTTCCACTCTAGTTTAGATCTAAGGCTTTTGTTAATGTTTAAGAGGTTGCACCATACATTAAAGCTGCCTCTACAGTGAGTTGGAAATATCTCCGTCTAAGTTTGTCAAGTAAACCAGCTGTTCATATTATATCCATTTAATTACAAGAGACATTAACTATGGCTCTCAGCATCCGGGTTTTGGTTCCACTTAGCTTTGATCTAAGGGCTTTTGTTAATGTTTAAGAGGTTGCACCATACATTAAAGTCGCCTCTACAGTGAGTTGGAAATTTCTCCGTCTAAGTTTGTCAAGTAAACCAGCTGTTCATATTATATCCATTTTATTACAAGAGACATTAACTATGGCTCTCAGCATCCGAGTGTAGGTTCCACTTAGCTTAGATCTAAGGGCTTTTGTTAATGTTTAAGAGGTTGCACCATACATTAAAGCCGCCTCTACAGTGAGTTGGAAATATCTCCGTCTAAGTTTGTCAAGTAAACCAGCTGTTCATATTATATCCATTTAATTACAAGAGACATTAACTATGGCTCTCAGCATCCAGGGTTTAGGTTCCACTTAGCTTAGATCTAAGGGCTTTTGTTAATGTTTAAGAGGTTGCACCATACATTAAAGCCGCCTCTACAGTGAGTCGGAAATGTCTCCGCCTAAGTTTGTCAAGTAAACCAGCTGTTCATATTATATCCATTTTATTACAAGAGACATTAACTATGGCTCTCAGCATCCGAGTGTAGGTTCCACTTAGCTTAGATCTAAGGGCTTTTGTTAATGTTTAAGAGGTTGCACCATACATTAAAGCCGCCTCTACAGTGAGTTGGAAATATCTCCGTCTAAGTTTGTCAAGTAAACCAGCTGTTCATATTATATCCATTTTATTACAAGAGACATTAACTATGGCTCTCAGCATCCGAGTGTAGGTTCCACTTAGCTTAGATCTAAGGGCTTTTGTTAATGTTTAAGAGGTTGCACCATACATTAAAGCCGCCTCTACAGTGAGTTGGAAATATCTCCGTCTAAGTTTGTCAAGTAAACCAGCTGTTCATATTATATCCATTTTATTACAAGAGACATTAACTATGGCTCTCAGCATCCAGGGTTTAGGTTCCACTTAGCTTAGATCTAAGGGCTTTTGTTAATGTTTAAGAGGTTGCACCATACATTAAAGCCGCCTCTACAGTGAGTTGGACATATCTCCGTCTAAGTTTGTCAAGTAAACCAGCTGTTCATATTATATCCATTTTATTACAAGAGACATTAACTATGGCTCTCAGCATCCGAGTGTAGGTTCCACTTAGCTTAGATCTAAGGGCTTTTGTTAATGTTTAAGAGGTTGCACCATACATTAAAGCCGCCTCTACAGTGAGTTGGAAATATCTCCGTCTCAGTTTGTCAAGTAAACCAGCTGTTCATATTATATCCATTTAATTACAAGAGACATTAACTATGGCTCTCAGCATCCAGGGTTTAGGTTCCACTTAGCTTTGATCTAAGGGCTTTTGTTAATGTTTAAGAGGTTGCACCATACATTAAAGCCGCCTCTACAGTGAGTTGGAAATATCTCCGTCTAAGTTTGTCAAGTAAACCAGCTGTTCATATTATATCCATTTTATTACAAGAGACATTAACTATGGCTCTCAGCATCCAGGTTTAGGTTCCACTTAGCTTAGATCTAAGGGCTTTTGTTAATGTTTAAGAGGTTGCACCATACATTAAAGCCGCCTCTACAGTGAGTTGGAAATGTCTCCGTCTAAGTTTGTCAAGTAAACCAGCTGTTCATATTATATCCATTTAATTACAAGAGACATTAACTATGGCTCTCAACATCCAGGGTTTAGGTTCCACTTAGCTTTGATCTAAGGGCTTTTGTTAATGTTTAAGAGGTTGCACCATACATTAAAGCCGCCTCTACAGTGAGTTGGAAATATCTCCGTCTAAGTTTGTCAAGTAAACCAGCTGTTCATATTATATCCATTTAATTACAAGAGACATTAACTATGGCTCTCAACATCCAGGGTTTAGGTTCCACTTAGCTTTGATCTAAGGGCTTTTGTTAATGTTTAAGAGGTTGCACCATACATTAAAGCCGCCTCTACAGTGAGTTGGAAATATCTCCGTCTAAGTTTGTCAAGTAAACCAGCTGTTCATATTATATCCATTTAATTACAAGAGACATTAACTATGGCTCTCAACATCCAGGGTTTAGGTTCCACTTAGCTTTGATCTAAGGGCTTTTGTTAATGTTTAAGAGGTTGCACCATACATTAAAGCCGCCTCTCCAGTGAGTCGAAAATATCTCCGCCTAAGTTTGTCAAGTAAACCAGCTCGTCATATTATATCCATTTTATTACAAGAGACATTAACTATGGCTCTCAACATCCAGTTTAGGTTCCACTTAGCTTTGATCTAAGGGCTTTTGTTAATGTTTAAGAGGTTGCACCATACATTAAAGCCGCCTCTCCAGTGAGTCGAAAATATCTCCGTCTAAGTTTGTCAAGTAAACCAGCTGTTCATATTATATCCATTTTATTACAAGAGACATTAACTATGGCTCTCAGCATCAGGGTTTAGGTTCCACTTAGCTTTGATCTAAGGGCTTTTGTTAATGTTTAAGAGGTTGCACCATACATTAAAGCCGCCACTACAGTGAGTCGGAAATATCTCCGTCTAAGTTTGTCAAGTAAACCAGCTCGTCATATTATATCCATTTTATTACAAGAGACATTAACTATGGCTCTCAGCATCCGAGTGTAGGTTCCACTTAGCTTAGATCTAAGGGCTTTTGTTAATGTTTAAGAGGTTGCACCATACATTAAAGCCGCCTCTACAGTGAGTTGGAAATATCTCCGTCTAAGTTTGTCAAGTAAACCAGCTGTTCATATTATATCCATTTTATTACAAGAGACATTAACTATGGCTCTCAGCATCCAGGGTTTAGGTTCCACTTAGCTTAGATCTAAGGGCTTTTGTTAATGTTTAAGAGGTTGCACCATACATTAAAGCCGCCTCTACAGTGAGTTGGACATATCTCCGTCTAAGTTTGTCAAGTAAACCAGCTGTTCATATTATATCCATTTTATTACAAGAGACATTAACTATGGCTCTCAGCATCCGAGTGTAGGTTCCACTTAGCTTAGATCTAAGGGCTTTTGTTAATGTTTAAGAGGTTGCACCATACATTAAAGCCGCCTCTCCAGTGAGTCTGAAATATCTCCGTCTAAGTTTGTCAAGTAAACCAGCTGTTCATATTATATACATTTTATTACAAGAGACATTAACTATGGCTCTCAGCATCCGGGTTTAGGTTCCACTTAGCTTTGATCTAAGGGCTTTTGTTAATGCTTAAGAGGTTGCACCATACATTAAAGCCGCCTCTACAGTGAGTTGGAAATGTCTCCGTCTAAGTTTGTCAAGTAAACCAGCTCGTCATATTATATCCATTTTATTACAAGAGACATTAACTATGGCTCTCAGCATCCGGGTTTAGGTTCCACTTAGCTTTGATCTAAGGGCTTTTGTTAATGTTTAAGAGGTTGCACCATACATTAAAGCCGCCTCTACAGTGAGTTGGAAATGTCTCCGTCTAAGTTTGTCAAGTAAACCAGCTCGTCATATCATATCCATTTTATTACAAGAGACATTAACTATGGCTCTCAGCATCCGAGTGTAGGTTCCACTTAGCTTTGATCTAAGGGCTTTTGTTAATGTTTAAGAGGTTGCACCATACATTAAAGCCGCCTCTACAGTGAGTCGGAAATATCTCCGTCTAAGTTTGTCAAGTAAACCAGCTGTTCATATTATATCCATTTTATTACAAGAGACATTAACTATGGCTCTCAGCATCCGGGTTTAGGTTCCACTTAGCTTTGATCTAAGGGCTTTTGTTAATGTTTAAGAGGTTGCACCATACATTAAAGCCGCCTCTACAGTGAGTTGGAAATGTCTCCGTCTAAGTTTGTCAAGTAAACCAGCTCGTCACATTATATCCATTTTATTACAAGAGACATTAACTATGGCTCTCAGCATCCGAGTGTAGGTTCCACTTAGCTTTGATCTAAGGGCTTTTGTTAATGTTTAAGAGGTTGCACCATACATTAAAGCCGCCTCTACAGTGAGTCGGAAATATCTCCGTCTAAGTTTGTCAAGTAAACCAGCTGTTCATATTATATCCATTTTATTACAAGAGACATTAACTATGGCTCTCAGCATCCGAGTGTAGGTTCGACTTAGCTTTGATCAAAGGGCTTTTGTTAATGTTTAAGAGGTTGCACCATACATTAAAGCCGCCTCTCCAGTGAGTCGAAAATATCTCCGTCTAAGTTTGTCAAGTAAACCAGCTCGTCATATTATATCCATTTTATTACAAGAGACATTAACTATGGCTCTCAGCATCCGAGTGTAGGTTCCACTTAGCTTAGATCTAAGGGCTTTTGTTAATGTTTAAGAGGTTGCACCATACATTAAAGCCGCCTCTCCAGTGAGTCTGAAATATCACCGTCTAAGTTTGTCAAGTAAACCCAGCTGTTCATATTATATCCATTTTATTACAAGAGACATTAACTATGGCTCTAAAGGATCCGGGTTTAGGGTTCACCTTAGCTTTTGATCTAAGGGCTTTTGTTAATGCTTAAGAGGTTGCACCATACATTAAAGCCGCCTCTACAGTGAGTTGGAAATGTCTCCGTCTAAGTTTGTCAAGTAAACCAGCTCGTCATATTATATCCATTTATTAAGAAGAGACATTAACTATGGCTCTCAGCATCCGGGTTTAGGTTCCACTTAGCTTTGATCTAAGGGCTTTTGTTAATGTTTAAGAGGTTGCACCATACATTAAAGCCGCCTCTACAGTGAGTTGGAAATGTCTCCGTCTAAGTTTGTCAAGCAAACCAGCTCGTCATATCATATCCATTTTATTACAAGAGACATTAACTATGGCTCTCAGCATCCGAGTGTAGGTTCCACTTAGCTTTGATCTAAGGGCTTTTGTTAATGTTTAAGAGGTTGCACCATACATTAAAGCCGCCTCTACAGTGAGTCGGAAATATCTCCGTCTAAGTTTGTCAAGTAAACCAGCTGTTCATATTATATCCATTTTATTACAAGAAATATTAACTATGGTTTCAGCATCCGGGTTTAGGTTCCAATTTAGCTTTGATCTAAGGGCTTTTGTTAATTTGCAGAGGTTGCACCATACATTAAAGCCGCCTCTACAGGAGTTGGAAATGTCTCCGTCTAAGTTTGTCAAGTAAACCAGCTCTTCATATTATATCCATTTTATTACAAGAGACATTAACTATGGCTCTCAGCATCCGAGTGTAGGTTCCACTTAGCTTTGATCTACAAGGGCTTTTGTTAGTCTAAGAGGTTGCACCATACATTAAAGCCGCCTCTACAGTGAGTCGGATATATCTCCGTCTAAGTTTGTCAAGTAAACCAGCTGTTCATATTATATCCATTTTATTACAAGAAACATTAACTATGGCTCTCAGCATCCGGGTTTAGGTTCCACTTAGCTTTGATCTAAGGGCTTCGAGCACGTTTAAGAGGCGTACCCACATATTAAAGCCGCCTCTACAGTGAGTTGGAAATATGGTTCAACGCCATTATAAACCAGTTTGCCATTATATCCATTTTATTACAAGAGACATTAACTATGCCTCAGCATCCGAGTGTAGGTTCCACTTAGCTTAGGATCTGGCTTTTATTAATGTTTAAGAGGTTGCACCATACATTAAAGCCGCCTCTACAGTGAGTCGGAAATATCTCCGTCTAAGTTTGTCAAGTAAACCAGCTGTTCATATTATATCCATTTTATTACAAGAGACATTAACTATGGCTCTCAGCATCCGGGTTTAGGTTCCACTTAGCGATCTGGCGGCTTTTGTTAATGTTTAAGAGGTTAATCAAAAATATTGGGGCTGCCTCTACAGTGAGTTAAAAATGACTCGTCTAAGTTTGTCAAGTAAACCAGCTCGTCATATTATATCCATTTTATTACAAGAGACATTAACTATGGCTCTCAGCATCCGAGTGTAGGTTCCACTTGATGGATCTTATGGGCTTTTGTTGTTGTCAAGAGGTTGCACTATACATTAAAGCCGCCTCTACAGTGAGTCGGAAATATCTCCGTCTAAGTTTGTCAAGTAAACCAGCTGTTCATATTATATCCATTTTATTACAAGAGACATTAACTATGGCTCTCAGCATCCGAGTGTAGGTTCGACGTAGTTGATCAAAGGGATTTGTTAATGTTTAAGAGGTTGCACCATACATTAAAGCCGCCTCTCCAGTGAGTCGAAAATACTTCCGTCTAAGTTTGTCAAGTAAACCAGCTGTTCATATTATATCCATTTTATTACAAGAGACATTAACTAAGGGTTTCTCAGTATCCGAGTGTAGGTTCGACGTAGCTTTGATCAAAGGGATTTCACATGTTTAAGAGGTTGTACCATATTGCGAAGCTGCTCTCTACAGTGAGTCGAAATATCTCCGTCTAAGTTTGCTTCTATAAACCAGTTGTTCATATTATATCCATTTTATTACAAGAGACATTATTGTTCATGGCTTCAGCATCGAGAGTGTAGGTTCCACTTAGCTTAGATCTAAGGGCTTTTGTTAATGTTTAAGAGGTTGCACCATACATTAAAGCCGCCTCTCCAGTGAGTCTGAAATATTCTCGTCTAAGTTTGTCAAGTAAACCAGCTGTTCATATTATATCCATTTTATTGCGATATTAACTATGGCTCTCAGCATCCGGGTTTAGGTTCCACTTAGCTTTGATCTAAGGGCTTTTGTTAATGTTTAAGTGTTGCACCATACATTAAAGCCGCCTCTACAGTGAGTTGGAAATGTCTCCGTCTAAGTTTGTCAAGTAAACCAGCTCGTCATATTATATCCATTTTATTACAAGAGACATTAACTATGGCTCTCAGCATCCGGGTTTAGGTTCCACTTTGATCTAAGGGCTTTTGTTAATGTTTAAGAGGTTGCACCATACAGAAGCCGCCTTCTACAGTGAGTTGGAAATGTTTCCGTCTTAGGTTTGCCGCGGTAAACCAGCTCGTCATATTATATCCATTTTATTACAAGAGACATTAACTATGGCTCTCAGCATCCGAGTGTAGGTTCCACTTAGCTTTGATCTAAGGGCTTTTGTTAATGTTTAAGAGGTTGCACTATTACATTAAAGCCGCCTCTACAGTGAGTCGGAAATATCTCCGTCTAAGTTTGTCAAGTAAAAACCAGCTGTTCATATTATATCCATTTCATTACAAGAAACATTAACTATGGCTCTCAGCATCTGGGTTTAGGGTTCCACTTAGCTTTGATCTAAGGGCTTTTGTTAATGTTTAAGAGGTTGTACCCTAATAATAATAAAGCCGCCTCTTACAGTGAGTTGGAAATGTCTCCGTCTAAGTTTGTCATAAATGAGTTCGTCATATTATATCCATTTTATTACAAGAGACATTAACTATGGCTCTCAGCATCCGGGTTTAGGTTCCACTTTAGCTTGATCTAAGGGCTTTTGTTAATGTTTAAGAGGTTGCACCATACATTAAAGCCGCCTCTACAGTGAGTTGGAAATGTCTCCGTCTAAGTTTGTCAAGTAAACCAGCTGTTCATATTATATCCATTTTATTGCTGTAAGAGGCATTAACTATGGCTCTGGCATCCGGGTTTAGGTTCCACTTAGCATTGATCTAAGGGCTTTTGTTAATGTTTAAGAGGTTGCACCATACATTAAAGCCGCTCTACAGTGAGTTGGAAATGTCTCCGTCTAAGTTTTTTCAAGTAAACCAGCTGTTCATATTATATCCATTTTATTACAAGAAGACATTAACTATGGCTCTCAGCATCTGAGTTTAGGTTCCACTTAGCTTTGATCTAAGGGCTTTTGTTAATGTTTGAACGTTGCACCATACATTAAAGCCGCCTCTACAGTGGTGGAAATGTCTCCGTCTAAGTTTGTCAAGTAAACCAGCTGTTCATATTATATCCATTTTATTACAAGAGGCATTAACTATGGCTCTCAGCATCCGGGTTTAGGTTCCACTTAGCATTGATCTAAGGGCTTTTGTTAATGTTTAAGAGGTTGCACCCATACATTAAAGCCGCCTCTACAGTGAGTTGGAAATGTCTCCGTCTAAGTTTGTCAAGTAAACCAGCTCGTCATATTATATCCATTTTATTACAAGAGACATTAACGCTATGGCTCTCAGCATCCGGGTTTAGGTTCCATAGCTTTGATCTAAGGGCTTTTGTTAATGTTTAAGAGGTTGCACCATACATTAGTAACTTCTACAGTGAGTCCAAAATATCTCCCGTCTAAATTTGTCAAGTAAACCAGCTGTTCATATTATATCCATTTTATTACAAGAGACATTAACTATGGCTCTCAGCATCGAGAGTGTAAGTTCCACTTAGCTTAGATCTAAGGGCTTTTATTCATGTTTAGAGGTTTGCACCATACATTTAAAGCCGCCTCTCCAGTGAGTCTGAAATATCTCCGTCTAAGTTTGTCAAGTAAACCAGCTGTTCATATTATATCCATTTTATTACAAGATACATTAACTATGGCTCTCAGCGGCATCCGGGTTTAGGTTCCACTTAGCTTGTCTAAGGGCTTTTGTTAATGTTTAAGAGGTTGCACCATACATTAAAGCCGCTTCTACAGTGAGTTGGAAATGTCTCCGTCTAAGTTTGTCAAGTAAACCAGCTCGTCATATTATATCCATTTTATTACGAGAGACATTAACTATGGCTCTCAGCATCCGAGTGTAGGTTCCACTTAGTTTTGATCTAAGGGCTTTTGTTAATGTTTAGAGTTTGCACCATACATTAAAGCCGCCTCTACAGTGAGTCGGAAATATCTCCGTCTATGGTGTCAAGTAAACCAGCTGTTCATATCATATCCATTTATTACAAGAGGCATTAACTATGGCTCTCAGCATCGGGTTGAGGTTCCACTTAGCATTGATCTAAGGGCTTTTGTTAATGTTTGGAGAGGTTGCACCATACATTAAAGCCGCCTCTACGGTGAGTTGGAAATGTCTCCGTCTAAGTTTGTCAAGTAAACCAGCTCGTCATATTATATCCATTTTATTACAAGAACCATTAACTATGGCTCTCAGCATCCGGGTTTAGGTTCCACTTAGCTTTGATCTAAGGGCTTTTGTTAATGTTTAAGAGGTTGCACCATACATTAAAGCCGCTTCTACAGTGGTCAAGAGATATCTCCGTCTAAATTTGTCAAGTAAACCAGCTGTTCATATTATATCATTTATTACAAGAGACATTAACGCTATGGCTCTCAGCATCCGGGTTTAGGTTCCATAGCTTTGATCTAAGGGCTTTTGTTAATGTTTGAAGACACCATACATTAAAGCCGCTTCTACAGTGAGTTGGAAATGTCTCCGTCTAGGTTTGTCCAGTAAACCAGCTCGTCGTATTATATCCATTTTATTACAAGAGACATTAACTATGGCTCTCAGCATCCAGTGTAGGTTCCTTAGCTTTGATCTAAGGGCTTTTGTTAATGTTTAAGAGGTTACACCATACATTAAAGCCGCCTCTACAGTGAGTCGGAAATATCTCCGTCTAAGTTTGTCAAATAAACCAGCTCGTCATATTATATCCATTTTATTACAAGAGACATTAACTATGGCTCTCAGCATCCGAGTGTAGGTTCCTTAGCTTTGATCTAAGGGCTTTTGTTAATGTTTAGAGGAATGCACCATACATTAAAGCCGCCTCTACAGTGAGTTGGAAATGTCCCATCTAAGTTTGTCAAGTAAACCAGCTCGTCATATTATGTCAACTGTTACAAGAGACATTAACTATGGCTCTCAACATCCGAGTGTAGGTTCCACTTGGCGGAGTCTAAGGGCTTTTGTTAATGTTTAAGAGGTTGCACCATACATTAAAGCCGCCTCTACAGTGAGTCGGAAATATCTCCGTCTAAGTTTATCAGTAAACCAGCTGTGTAGCCTGTCCATTTTATTACAAGAGACATTAACTATGGCTCTCAGCATCCAGGTTTAGGTTCCACTTAGCTTTGATCTAAGGGCTTTTTATTAATGTTTAGAGGTTGCACCATACATTAAAGCCGCCTCTACAGTGAGTCGGAAATATCTCCGTCTAAGTTTGTCAAGTAAACCAGCTCGTCATATTATATCCATTTTATTACAAGGAGCTTGTTAACTATGGCTCTCAGCATCCAAGTGTAGGTTCCACTTAGCTTTGATCTAAGGGCTTTTGTTAATGTTTGAAGGTTGCACCATACATTAAAGCCGCCTCTACAGTGAGTTGGAAATGTCTCCGTCTAAGTTTGTCAAGTAAACCAGCTGGTCACTATATCCATTTTATTACAAGAGACATTAACTATGGCTCTCAACGTCGGGTTTAGGTTCCACTTAGCTTTGATCTAAGGGCTTTTGTTAATGTTTAAGAGGTTGCACATACATTAAAGCCGCCTCTACAGTGAGTTGGAAATGTCTCAGTAAGTTTTGTCAAGTAAACCAGCTGGTCATATTATATCCATTTTATTACAGAGACATTAACTATGGCTCTCAGCATCCGGGTTTAGGTTCCACTTAGCTTTGATCTAAGGGCTTTTGTTAATGTTTAAGAGGTTGCACCTTGTTAAACCGCCTCTACAGTGAGTCGGAAATATCTCCGTCTAAGTTTGTCAAATAAACCAGCTCGTCATATTATATCCATTTTATTACAAGAGACATTAACTATGGCTCTCAACGTCGAGTGTAGGTTCAACGGCTTTGATCTAAGGGCTTTTGTTAATGTTTAGAGGGTTGCACCATACATTAAAGCCGCCTCTACAGTGAGTTGGAAATGTCTCCGTCTAAGTTTGTCAAGTAAACCAGCTGGTCATATTATATCCATTTATTACAAGGGCAATAACTATGGCTCTCAACGTCAGTGTAGGTTCACTTAGCTTTGATCTAAGGGGCTTTTGTTAATGTTTAAGGATTTGCCATACATTAAAGCCGCCTCTACAGTGAGTCGGAAATATCTCCGTCTAAGTTTGTCAAATAAACCAGCTCGTCATATTATATCCATTTTATTACAAGAGACATTAACTATGGCTCTCAGCATCCGAGTGTAGGTTCCACTTAGCTTTGATCTAAGGGCTTTTGTTAATGTTTTAAGAGGTTGCACCATACATTAAAGCCGCCTCTACAGTGAGTTGGAAATGTCTCCATCTAAGTTTGTCAAGTAAACCAGCTCGTCATATTATATCCATTTGTTAGAGACATTAACTATGGCTCTCAGCATCCGAGTGTAGGTTCCACTTAGCTTTGATCTAAGGGCTTTTGTTAATGTTTAAGAGGTTGCACCATACATTAAAGCCGCCTCTACAGTGAGTCGGAAATATCTCCGTCTAAGTTTGTCAAGTAAACCAGCTGTTCATATTATATCCATTTTATTACAAGAGACATTAACTATGGCTCTCAGCATCCGTGTTTAGGTTCCACTTAGCTTTACGATCTAAGGGCTTTTGTTAATGTTTAAGAGGTTGCACCATACATTAAAGCCGCCTCTACAGTGAGTCAAATATCTCCGTCTAAGTTTGTCAAGTAAACCAGCTCGTCATATTATATCCATTTTATTACAAGAGACATTAACTATGGCTCTCAGCATCCACGAGCAAGTTCCATAGCTTTGATCTAAGGGCTTTTGTTAATGTTTAAGAGGTTGCACCATACATTAAAGCCGCCTCTTAGTGAGTTGAAATGTCTCCGTCTAAGTTTGTCAAGTAAACCAGCTGGTCATATTATATCCATTTTATTACAAGAGACATTAACTATGGCTCTCAGCATCCGGGTTTAGGTTCCACTTAGCTTTGATCTAAGGGCTTTTGTTAATGTTTAGAGGTTGCACCA
The DNA here is from genome assembly GCA_037127315.1 of Ascarosepion bandense. NCBI lineage: Eukaryota > Metazoa > Mollusca > Cephalopoda > Sepiida > Sepiidae > Ascarosepion > Ascarosepion bandense. The sequence continues at coordinate 771,164 of JBBBDQ010002104.1, forward strand.
TACATTAAAGCCGCCTCTACAGTGAGTTGGAAATGTCTCCGTCTAAGTTTGTCAAGTAAACCAGCTGGTCATATTATATCCATTTTATTACAAGAGACATTAACTATGGCTCTCAGCATCCAGGTTTAGGTTCCACTTAGCTTTGATCTAAAGGCTTTTGTTAATGTTTAAGAGGTTGCACCATACATTAAAGCCGCCTCTACAGTAGTCAGAATATCTCCGTCTAAGTTTGTTAAATAAACCAGCTCGTCATATTATATCCATTTTATTACAAGAGACATTAACTATGGCTCTCAGCATCCGAGTGTAGGTTCCACTTAGCTTTGATCTAAGGGCTTTTGTTAATGTTTAAGAGGTTGCACCATACATTAAAGCCGCCTCTACAGTGAGTTGGAAATGTCTCCGTCTAAGTTTGTCAAGTAAACCAGCTGGTCATATTATATCCATTTTATTACAAGAGACATTAACTATGGCTCTCAGCATCCGAGTGTAGGTTCCACTTAGCTTTGATCTAAGGGCTTTTGTTAATGTTTAAGAGGTTGCACCATACATTAAAGCCGCCTCTACAGTGAGTCGGAAATATCTCCGTCTAAGTTTGTCAAATAAACCAGCTCGTCATATTATATCCATTTTATTACAAGAGACATTAACTATGGCTCTCAGCATCCGAGTGTAGGTTCCACTTAGCTTTGATCTAAGGGCTTTTGTTAATGTTTAAGAGGTTGCACCATACATTAAAGCCGCCTCTACAGTCAGTTGGAAATGTCTCCATCTAAGTTTGTCAAGTAAACCAGCTCGTCATATTATATCCATTTTATTACAAGAGACATTAACTATGGCTCTCAGCATCCGAGTGTAGGTTCCACTTAGCTTTGATCTAAGGGCTTTTGTTAATGTTTAAGAGGTTGCACCATACATTAAAGCCGCCCTACAGTGAGTCGGAAATATCTCCGTCTACGTTTGTCAAGTAAACCAGCTGTTCATATTATATCCATTTTATTACAAGAGACATTAACTATGAAATCTCAGCATCCAGGTTTAGGTTCCACTTAGCTTTGATCTAAGGGCTTTTAATTAATGTTTAGGTTGCACCATACATTAAAGCCGCCTCTACAGTGAGTTGGAAATGTCTCCGTCTAAGTTTGTCAAGTAAACCAGCTCGTCATATTATATCCATTTTATTACAAGAGACATTAACTATGGCTCTCAGCATCCAAGTGTTAGGTTCCACTTAAAGGCCGATCTAAGGGCTTTGGTTAATGTTTCAGAGGTTGCACCATACATTAAAGCCGCCTCTACAGTGAGTCGGAAATATCTCCGTCTAAATTTGTCAAGTAAACCAGCTGTTCATATTATATCCATTTTATTACAAGAGACATTAACTATGGCTCTCAGCATCAAGGTTTAGGTTCCATTAAAAGCTTTGGATCTAAGGGCTTTTGTTAATGTTTAGGTTGCACCATACATTGCCATCCTCTACAGTGTTGAAATATCTCCGTCTAAGTTTGTCAATAAACCAGCTGGTCATATTATATCCATTTTATTACAAGAGACATTAACTATGGCTCTCAGCATCCAGATGTAGGTTCGCCTTAGCTTTGATCTAAGGGCTTTTGTTAATGTTTGGGAGGTTGCACCATACAGTTCAAAGCACCTCTAAGTGAGTTGGAAATGTCTCCGTTTAAGTTTGTCAAAGTAAACCAGCTCGTCATATTATATCCATTTTATTACAGAAACATTAACTATGGCTCTCAGCATCCAGTGTGGTTCTTAAAGCTTTGATCTAAGGGCTTTTGTTAATGTTTAAGAGGTTGCACCATACATTAAAGCCTTACTACAGTGAGTCGGAAATATCTCCAATCTGAGTTTATCAAGTAAACCAGCTGTTCATATATCCATTTTATTACAAGAAGACATTAACTATGGCCTCTCCTAACCGGTCCAGGTTTAGTTATTAACTTTGATCTAAGGGCTTTGTTAAGTCTTGGGGATTGCACTATACATTAAACCGCCTCTACAGTGAGTTGGAAATGTCTCCGTCCTAAGTTTGTCAAGTAAACCAGCCTCTTTCTGTTATACTCCATTTTATTACAAGAAACATTAACTATGGCTCTCAGCATCCGAGTGTAGGTTCCATAGCTTTGATCTAGGGCTTTTGTTAATGTTTAAGGGTTGCACCATACATTAAAGCCGCCTCTACGGTGAGTCGGAAATATCTCCGTCTAAGTTTGTCAAGTAAACCAGCTGTTCATATTATATCCATTTGTTAGAGACATTAACTATGGCTCTCAGCATCCAGTGTAGGTTCCACTTAGCTTTGATCTAAGGGCTTTTGTTAATGTTTAAGAGGTTGCACCATACATTAAAGCCCTTACTCTACCACAGTGAGTTGGAAATGTCTCCGTTTAAGTTTGTCAAGTAAACCAGCTCGTCATATTATATCCATTTTATTACAAGAAACATTAACTATGGCTCTCAGCATCCAGTGTAGGTTCCACTTAGCTTTGATCTAAGGGCTTTTGTTAATGTTTAAGAGGTTACACCATACATTAAAGCCACCCCTCTACAATGAGTCAAAATATCTCCGTCTAAGTTTGTCAAGTAAACCAGCTGTTCATATTATATCCATTTTATTACAAGAGACATTAACTATGGCTCTCAGCATCGAGAAGTGAAGGTTCCACTTAGCTTTGATCTAAGGGCTTTTGTTAATGTTTAGAGGTTGCACCATACATTAAAGCCGCCTCTACAGTGAGAGTTGGAAATGTCTCCGTCTAAGTTTGTCAAGTAAACCAGCTCGTCATATTATATCCATTTTATTACAAGAGACATTAACTATGGCTCTCAGCATCCAAGTGTAGGTTCCACTTAGCTTAGATCTAAGGGCTTTTGTTAATGTTTAAGGAGTTGCACCAAACATTAAAGCCGCCTCTACAGTGAGTCGGAAATGTCTCCGTCTAAGTTTGTCAAGTAAGCCAGCTGTTCATATTATATCCATTTTATTACAAGAGACATTAACTATGGCTCTCAGCATCCGAGTTTAGGTTCCATAGCTTTGATCTAAGGGCTTTTGTTAATGTTTAAGAGGTTGCACCATACATTAAAACCGCCTCTACAGTGAGTCGGAAATATCTCCGTCTAAGTTTGTCAAGTAAAACCAGCTCGTCATATTATATCCATTTTATTACAAGAGAGACATTAACTATGGCTCTCAGCATCAGTGTAGGTTCCACTTGGCTTTGATCTAAGGGCTTTTGTTAATGTTTAAGAGGTTACCATACATTAAAGCCGCCTCTACAGTGAGTTGGAAATATATCTCCGTCTAAGTTTGTCAAGTAAACCAGCTGTTCATATTATATCCATTTTATTACAAGAGACATTAACTATGGCTCTCAGCATCCGAGGATGTGAGTTCCACTTAGCTTTGATCTAAGGGCTTTTGTTAATGTTTAAGAGGTGCACCATACATTAAAGCCACTCTACAGTGAGTGCCAAATGTCTCCGTCTAAATTTGTCAAGTAAACCAGCTCGTCATATTATATCCATTTTATTACAAAGACATTAACTATGGCTCTCAGCATCCGAGTGTAGGTTCCACTTAGCTTAGATCTAAGGGCTTTTTGTTAATGTTTAAGAGTTGCACCATACATTAAAGCCGCCTCTACAGTGAGTTGGAAATATCTCCGTCTAAGTTTGTCAAGTAAACCAGCTGTTCATATTATATCCATTTTATTACAAGAGACATTAACTATGGCTCTCAGCATCCAGGTTTAGGTTCCACTTAGCTTTGATCTAAGGGCCTTTGTTAATGTTTAAGAGGTTGCACCATACATTAAAGCCACTACTGATGAGTCGGAAATATCTCCGTCTAGAAAGTTTGTCAAGTAAACCAGCTGGTCATATTATATCCATTTTATTACAAGAGACATTAACTTCCATGGCTCTCAGCATCCAAGTGTAGGTTCGACTTAGCTTTGATCTAAGGGCTTTTGTTAATGTTTAAGAGGTTGCACCATACATTAAAGCCGCCTCTCCAGTGAGTCGAAAATATCTCCGTCTAAGTTTGTCAAGTAAACCAGCTCGTCATATTATATCCATTTTATTACCAGAGACATTAACTATGGCTCTCAGCATCCAAAGTGTAGGTTCCACTTAGCTTAGATCTAAGGGCTTTTGTTAATGTTTAAGAGGTTGCACCATACATTAAAGCCGCCTCTACGGTGAGTCGGAAATATCTCCGTCTAAGTTTGTCAAGTAAACCAGCTGTTCATATTATATCATTTTATTACAAGAGACATTAACTATGGCTCTCAGCATCCGGGTTAGGTTCCACTTAGCTTTGATCTAAGGGCTTTTGTTAATGTTTAAGGGTTACCATACATTAAAGCCGCCTCTACAGTGAGTTGGAAATGTCTCCGTCTAAGTTTGTCAAGTAAACCAGCTCGTCATATTATATCCATTTTATTACAAGAGACATTAACTATGGCTCTCAGCATCGGAGTTTGGTTCCACTTAACGATCTAAGGGCCTTTGTTAATGTTTAGAGGTTGCACCATACATTAAAGCCGCCACTACAGTGAGTCGGAAATATCTCCGTCTAAGTTTGTCAAGTAAACCAGCTCGTCATATTATCTCCATTTTATTACAAGAGACATTAACTATGGCTCTCAGCATCCGAGTGTAGAGTTCGGCAAGCACAGTCTAAGGGCTTTTGTTAATGTTTAAGAGGTTGCCATACATTAAAGCCGCCTCTCAGTGAGTCGAAAATATCTCCGTCTAAGTTTGTCAAGTAAACCAGCTCGTCATATTATATCCATTTTATTACAAGAGACATTAACTATGCCTCTCAGCATCAGAGTGTAGGTTCCACTTAGCTTAGATCTAAGGGCTTTGGTTAATGTTTAAGAGGTTGCACCATACATTAGAAGCCGCCTCTACAGTGAGTTGGAAATGTCTCCGTCTAAGTTTGTCAAGTAAACCAGCTCGTCATATTATATCATTTTATTACAAGCTTATTAACTATGGCTCTCAGCATCCGAGTGTAGGTTCCACTTAGCTTTGATCTAAGGGCTTTTGTTAATGTTTAAGAGGTTCACACCATTAAAAGCCGCCTCTACAGTGAGTTGGAAATGTCTCCGTTTAAGTTTGTCAAGTAAACCAGCTCGTCATATTATATCCATTTTATTACAAGAAACATTAACTATGGCTCTCAGCATCCGAGTGTAGGTTCCACTTAGCTTTGATCTAAGGGCTTTTGTTAATGTTTAAGAGTGCACCATACATTAAAGCCGCCACTACAGTGAGTCGGAAATATCTCCGTCTAAGTTTGTCAAGTAAACCAGCTGTTCATATTATATCCATTTGACTACAGAGACATTAACTATGGCTCAGCATCCGGAGTTTAGGTTCCACTTAGCTTTGATCTAAGGGCTTTTGTTAATGTTTAAGAGGTTGCACCATACATTAAAGCCGCCTCTACAGTGAGTTGGAAATGTCTCCGTCTAAGTTTGTCAAGTAAACCAGCTCGTCATATTATATCCATTTTATTACAAAAACATTAACTATGGCTCTCAGCATCCGAGTGTAGGTTCCACTTAGCTTTGATCTAAGGGCTTTTGTTAATGTTTAAGAGGTACACCATACATTAAAGCCGCCTCTACAGTGAGTCGGAAATATCTCCGTCTAAGTTTGTCAAGTAAACCAGCTGTTCATATTATATCCATTTTATTACAAGAGACATTAACTATGGCTCTCAGCATCAGGTTTAGGTTCCACTTAGCTTTGATCTAAGGGCTTTTTGTTAATGTTTAAGAGGTTGCACCATACATTAAAGCCGCCTCTCCAGTGGTCAATATCTCCGTCTAAGTTTGTCAAGTAAAACCAGCTCATCATATTATATCCATTTTATTACAAGAGACATTAACTATGCCTCTCAGCATCAGAGTGTAGGTTCCACTTGGCTTAGATCTAAGGGCTTTGGTTAATGTTTAAGAGAGTTGCACCATACATTAAAGCCGCCTCTACAGTGAGTTGGAAATGTCTCCGTCTAAGTTTGTCAAGTAAACCAGCTCGTCATATTATATCCATTTTATTACAAGAAACATTAACTATGGCTCTCAGCATCCGAGTGTAGGTTCCATAGCTTTGATCTATAAGGGCTTTTGTTCAATGTTTAGAAAGGGTTGCACCATACATTTAAAGCCGCCTCTACAGTGAGTCCGAAATATCTCCGTCTAAGTTTGTCAAGTAAACCAGCTTTATTCATTATTGATATCCATTTTATTACAAAAAAGAGACATTAACTATGGCTCTCAGCATCCAGGTTTAGGTTCCACCCAGCTTTGATCTAAGGGCTTTTGTTAATGTGTAAGAGGTTGCACCATACATTAAAGCCGCCTCTACAGTGAGTTGGAAATGTCTCCGTCTAAGTTTGTCAAGTAAACCAGCTCGTCATATTATATCCATTTTATTACAAGAAACATTAACTATGGCTCTCAGCATCCGAGTGTAGGTTCCACTTAGCTTTGATCTAAGGGCTTTTGTTAATGTTTAAGAGGTTGCACCATACATTAAAGCCGCCTCTACAGTGAGTCGGAAATATCTCCGTCTACGTTTGTCAAGTAAACCAGCTGTTCATATTATATCCATTTTATTACAAGAGACATTAACTATGGCTCTCAGCATCAGGTTTAGGTTCCCTTTAGCTTTGATCTAAGGGCTTTTGTTAATGTTTAAGAGGTTGCACCACATACATTGCAGGCCGCCTCTATAAATTAATTGGAAATGTCTCCGTCTAAGTTTTACCTTGTCAAGTAAACCAGCTCGTCATATTATATCCATTTTATTACAAGAGACATTAACTATGGCTCTCAGCATCCGGGTTTAGGTTCCACTAAGCTTTGATCTAAGAGATACTTTGTTAATGTTTAAGAGGTTGCACCATACATTAAAGCCGCCACTACAGTGAGTCGGAAATATCTCCGTCTAAGTTTGTCAAGTAAACCAGCTCGTCATATTATATCCATTTTATTACAAGAGACATTAACTATGGCTCTCAGCATCCGAGTGTAGGTTCCACTTGGCTTAGATCTAAGGGCTTTTGTTAATGTTTAGAGGTTGCACCATACATTAAAGCCGCCTCTGCAGTGAGTTTGATATCTCCGTCTAAGTTTGTCAAGTAAACCAGCTGTTTCATATTATATCCATTTTATTACAAGACATTAACTATGGCTCTCAGCATCGGGTTAGGTTCCACTTAGCTTTGATCTAAGGGCCTTTGTTAATGTTTAAGGGGTTGCACCATACATTAAAGCCGCCACAACAGTGAGTCGGAAATATCTCCGTCTAAGTTTGTCAAGTAAACCAGCTCGTCATATTATATCTACATTTTATTACGGTATTAACTATGGCTCTCAGCATCCGAAGTGTAGGTTCGACTTGGCGATCTAAGGCTTTTGTTAATGTTTGAAGGTTACTCGCCATTAGAAGCCGCCTCTCCAGTGAGTCGAAAATATCTCCGTCTAAGTTTGTCAATCAACCAAACTGTTCATATTATATCATTTTATTACAAGAGACTTGATATGTGTCTCAGCATCCAGGTTTAGTTCCACTTGGCTTTGATCTAAGGGCCTTTGTTAATGTTTAAGAGGATTTTCATACGTATGCAAGCCGCCACTACAGTGAGTCGGAAATATCTCCGTCTAAAAGTTTGTCCGGTAACCAGCTCGTCATATTATATCCATTTTATTACAAGAGACATTAACTATGGCTCTCAGCATCCAGTCTTGAGTTCCACTTAGCTTTGATCCAAGAATTTTGTTAATGTTTGGTTGCACCATACATTAAGGCCGCCTCTACAGTGAGTTGGAAATATCTCCGTCTAGGTTTGTCAAGTAAACCAGCTGTTCATATTATATCCATTTTATTACAGAACGTGTGAGAGGCTCTCAGCATCCAGGTTTAGGTTCCACTTAGCTGATCTAAGGGCCTTTCAGTATTTAAGAGGTTGCACCTTTGTTAAAGCCACCACTACAGTGAGTCGGAAATATCTCCGTCTAAGTTTGTCAAGTAAACCAGCTCGTCTATTATATCCATTTTATTACAAGGGTATTTAACTACCTCTCAGCATCAGAGTGTAGGTTCCAACGGCTTAGATCTAAGGGCTTTGGTTAATGTTTGATACACCATACATTAAAGCCGCCTCTGGTGAGTTGGAAATGTCTCCATCTCATTTGTCAAGTAAACCAGCTCGTCATATTATATCCATTTTATTACAAGAATTTAACTATGGCTCTCAGCATCCAGGTTTAGGTTCCACTTAGCTTTGATCTAAGGGCCTTTGTTAATGTTTAAGAGGTTGCACCATGCATTAAGCCGCCACTACAGTGAGTCGGAAATATCTCCGTCTAAGTTTGTCAAATGCGACGGCTCGTCATATTATAATCCATTTTATTACAGAGGGCAGTAACTATGGCTCTCAGCATCCGAGTGTAGGTTCGACTTGGCTTTGATCTAAGGGCTTTGAGTAATGTTTAAGAGGTTGCACCATACATTAAAGCCGCCTCTCAGTGAGTCGAAAATATCTCCGTCTAAGTTTGTCAAGTAAACCAGCTCGTCATATTATATCCATTTTATTACAAGAGACATTCACTATGCCTCTCAGCATCAGAGTGTAGGTTCCACTTAGCTTAGATCTAAGGGCTTTGGTTAATGTTTAAGAGGTTGCACCATACATTAAAGCCGCCTCTACAGTGAGTTGGAAATGTCTCCGTCTAAGTTTGTCAATTAAACCAGCTCGTCATATTATATCCATTTTATTACAAGAAACATTAACTATGGCTCTCAGCATCCGAGTGTAGGTTCCACTTAGCTTTGATCTAAGGGCTTTGTTAATGTTTAGAGGTCCATACATTAAAGCCGCCTCTACAGTGAGTTGGAAATGTCTCCGTTTAAGTTTGTCAAGTAAACCAGCTCGTCATATTATATCCATTTTTATTACAAGAAGCATTAACTATGGCTCTCAGCATCCGAGTGTAGGTTCCACTTAGCTTTGATCTAAGGGCTTTTGTTAATGTTTAAGAGGGTACACCATACATTAAAGCCGCCACTACAGTGAGTCGGAAATATCTCCGTCTAAGTTTGTCAAGTAAACCAGCTGTTCATATTATATCATTTTATTACAAGAGACATTAACTATGGCTCTCAGCATCCGGGTTTAGGTTCCATAGCTTTGATCTAAGGGCTTTTGTTAATGTTTAAGGGGTTACCATACATTAAAACCGCCTCTACAGTGAGTTGGAAATGTCTCCGTCTAGGTTTGTCAAGTAAACCAGCTCGTCATATTATATCCATTTTATTACAAGAAACATTAACTATGGCTCTCAGCATCCGAGTGTAGGTTCCACTTAGCTTTGATCTAAGGGCTTTTGTTAATGTTTAAGAGGTTGCACCATACATTAAAGCCGCCTCTACAGTGAGTCAGGAAATATCTCCGTCTAAGTTTGTCAAGTAAACCAGCTGTTCATATTATATCCATTTTATTACAAGAGACATTAACCACTGGCTCTCAGCATCCAGGTTTAGGTTCACTTTAGCTTTGATCTAAGGGCTTTTGTTAATGTTTAAGAGGTTGCACCATACATTAAAGCCGCCTCTACAGTGAGTTGGAAATGTCTCCGTCTAAGTTTGTCAAGTAAACCAGCTCGTCATATTATATCCATTTTATTACAAGAAACATTAACTATGGCTCTCAACATCAGTGTAGGTTCCACTTAGCTTTGATCTAAGGGCTTTTGTTAATGTTTAGAGGTTGCACCATACATTAAAGCCGCCTCTACAGTGAGTCGGAAATATCTACGTCTAAGTTTGTCAAATAAACCAGCTGTTCATATTATATCATTTTATTACAAGAGACATTAACTATGGCTCTCAGCATCAGGTTTAGGTTCCACTTAGCTTTGATCTAAGGGCTTTTGTTAATGTTTAAGAGGTTGCACCATACATTAAAGCCGCCTCTACAGTGAGTTGGAAATGTCTCCGTCTAAGTTTGTCAAGTAAACCAGCTCGTCATATTATATCCATTTTTATTACAAGAGACATTAACTATGGCTCTCAGCATCAGGTTTAGGTTCCACTTAGCTTTGATCTAAGGGCCTTTGTTAATGTTTAAGGAGTTGCACCATACATTAAAGCCGCCACTACAGTGAGTCCGGAAATATCTCCGTCTACTGGTTGTCAAATAGCTTCAGCTCGTCATATTATATCCATTTTTATTACAAGAGACATTAACTATGGCTCTCAGCATCGAAGTGTAGGTTTCACTTAGCTTAGATCTAAGGGCTTTTGTTAATGTTTAAGAGGTTGCACCATACATTAAAGCCGCCTCTACGGTGAGTTGGAAATATCTCCGTCTAAGTTTGTCAAGTAAACCAGCTGTTCATATTATATCCATTTTATTACAAGAGACATTAACTATGGCTCTCAGCATCCAGGTTTAGGTTCACTTAGCTTTGATCTAAGGGCCTTTGTTAATGTTTAAGAGGTTGCACCATACATTAAAGCCGCCACAACAGTGAGTTGGAAATATCTCCGTCTAAAGTTTGTCAAGTAAACCAGCTCGTCATATTATATCCATTTTATTACAAAGACATTAACTATGGCTCTCAGCATCCAAGTATGAGTTCGACTTAGCTTTGATCTAAGGGCTTTTGTTAATGTTTAGAGGTTGCACCATACATTAAAGCCGCCTCTCCAGTGAGTCAGAAATATCTCCGTCTAAGTTTGTCAAGTAAACCAGCTGTTCGTATTATATGCATTTTATTACAAGAGACATTAACTATGGCTCTCAGCATCGAGTTTTAGGTTCCACTTAGCTTTGATCTAAGGGCCTTTGTTAATGTTTAGAGGTTGCACCATACATTAAAGCCGCCACTACAGTGAGTCGGAAATATCTCCGTCTAAGGTTGTCAAGTAAACCAGCTGTTCATATTATATCCATTTTATTACAAGAGACATTAACTATGGCTCTCAGCATCCAGGTTTAGGTTCCACTTAGCTTTGATCTAAGGGCCTTTGTTAATGTTGTAAGAGGTTGCACCATACATTAAAGCCCTTGCACTACAGTGAGTCGGAAATATCTCCGTCTAAGTTTGTCAAGTAAACCAGCTCGTCATATTATATCCATTTTATTACAAGAGACATTAACTATGGCTCTCAGCATCCAGTGGGTTCGACTTAGCTTTGATCTAAGGGCTTTTGTTAATGTTTAAGAGGTTGCACCATACATTAAAGCCACTCTCCGTTGAGTCGAAAATATCTCCGTCTAAGTTTGTCAAGTAATAGCTCGTCATATTATATCCATTTTATTACAAGAGACATTAACTATGGCTCTCTCAGCATCCGAGTGTAGGTTCCACTTGGCTTAGATCTAAGGGCTTTTGTTAATGTTTAAGAGGTTGCACCATACATTAAAGCCGCCTCTACAGTGAGTCGGAAATATCTCCGTCTAAGTTTGTCAAGTAAACCAGCTGTTCATATTATATCCATTTTATTACAAGAGACATTAACTATGGCTCTCAGCATCGAGTTTAGGTTCCACTTAGCTTTGATCTAAGGGCTTTTGTTAATGTTTAAGAGGTTGCACCATACATTAAAGCCGCCTCTACAGTGAGTTGGAAATGTCTCCGTCTAAGTTTGTCAAGTAAACCAGCTCGTCATATTATATCCATTTTATTACAAGAGACATTAACTATGGCTCTCAGCATCCGGAGTTTAGGTTCCACTTGGCTTTGATCTAAGGGCTTTTGTTAATGTTTAAGAGGTTGCACCATACATTAAAGCCGCCTCCCCAGTGGTTGGAAATATCCCGTCTGAGGTTGTCAAGTAAACCAGCTCGTCATATTATATCCAATTTGTATTACAAGAGGTATTCAACTATATGGCTCTCCAGCATCCGAGTGTAGGTTCCATAGCTTAAGATCCAAGGGCTTTTGTTAATGTTTAAGAGGTTGCACCATACATTAAAGCCGCCTCTACAGTGAGTTGGAAATGTCTCCGTCTAAGTTTGTCAAGTAAACCAGCTCGTCATATTATATCCATTTTATTACAAGAGACATTAACTATGGCTCTCAGCATCAGAGTGTAGGTTCCACTTAGCTTAGATCTAAAGGGCTTTTGTTAATGTTTAGGGTTGCACCATACATTAAAGCCGCCTCTACAGTGAGTTGGAAATATCTCCGTCTAAGTTTGTCAAGTAAACCAGCTCGTCATATTATATCCATTTTATTACAAGAGACATTAACTATGGCTCTCAGCATCCGGAGTTTAGGTTCCACTTAGCTTTGATCTAAGGGCTTTTGTTAATGTTTAAGAGGTTGCACCATACATTAAAGCCGCCTCTACAGTGAGTTGGAAATGTCTCCGTCTAAGTTTGTCAAGTAAACCAGCTGTTCATATTATATCCATTTTATTACAAGAGACATTAACTATGGCTCTCAGCATCCAGGTTTAGGTTCCACTTAGCTTTGATCTAAGGGCTTTTGTTAATGTTTAGAGGGAGTTGCACCATACATTAAAGCCGCCTCTACAGTGAGTTGGAAATGTCTCCGTCTAAGTTTGTCAAGTAAACCAGCTCGTCATATTATATCCATTTTATTACAAGAGAGACATTAACTATGGCTCTCAGCATCGGAGTTTAGGTTCCACTTAGCTTTGATCTAAGGGCTTTTGTTAATGTTTAGAGGGTTGCACCATACATTAAAGCCGCCTCTACAGTGAGTTGGAAATGTCTCCGTCTAAGTTTGTCAAGTAAACCAGCTCGTCATATTATATCCATTTTATTACAAGAGACATTAACTATGGCTCTCAGCATCCAGGTTAGGTTCCACTTAGCTTTGATCTAAGGGCTTTTGTTAATGTTTAAGAGGTTGCACCATACATTAAAAAAGCCGCCTCTACAGTGAGTTGGAAATGTCTCCGTCTAAGTTTGTCAAGTAAACCAGCTCGTCATATTATATCCATTTTATTACAAGAGACATTAACTATGGCTCTCGGCATCCGAGTGTAGGTTCGACTTAGCTTTGATCTAAGGGCTTTTGTTAATGTTTAAGAGGTTGCACCATACATTAAAGCCGCCTCTCCAGTGAGTCGAAAATATCTCCGTCTAAGTTTGTCAAGTAAGCCAGCTCGTCATATTATATCCATTTTATTACAAGAGACATTAACTATGGCTCTCAGCATCCGAAGTGTAGGTTCCACTTAGCTTAGATCTAAGGGCTTTTGTTAATGTTTAAGAGGTTGCACCATACATTAAAGCCGCCTCTCCAATGGAGTCGAAAATATCTCCGTCTAAGTTTGTCAAGTAAACCAGCTCGTCATATTATATCCATTTTATTACAAGAGACATTAACTATGGCTCTCAGCATCCGAGGGTAGGTTCCACTTAGCTTAGATCCTAGGGCTTTTGTTAATGTTTAAGAGGTTGCACCATACATTAAAGCCGCCACTACAGTGAGTCGGAAATATCTCCGTCTAAGTTTGTCAAGTAAACCAGCTCGTCCTGTATTATATCCATTTTATTACAAGAGACATTAACTATGGCTCTCAGCATCCAGTGTAGGTTCGACTTAGCTTTGATCTAAGGGCTTTTGTTAATGTTTAGAGGTTTTCCCTTACATTAAACCGCCTCTCCAGTGAGTCGAAAATATCTCCGTCTAAGTTTGTCAAGTAAACCAGCTGTTCATATTATATCCATTTTATTACAAGAGACATTAACTATGGCTCTCAGCATCCAGGTTAGGTTCCACTTAGCTTTGATCTAAGGGCTTTTGTTAATGTTTAAGAGGTTGCACCATGCATTAAAGCCGCCTCTACAGTGAGTTGGAAATATCTCCGTCTAAGTTTGTCAAGTAAACCAGCTCGTCATATTATATCCATTTTGTATGCAAGAGACATTAACTATGGCTCTCAGCATCAGTGTAGGTTCCACTTAGCTTTGATCTAAGGGCTTTTGTTAATGTTTAGAGGTTGCACCTTGTCAACCGCCTCTACAGTGAGTTGGAAATATCTCCGTCTAAGTTTGTCAAGTAAAACAGCTGTTCATATTATATCCATTTGTACAAGAGACATTAACTATGGCTCTCAGCATCGGAGTTTAGGTTCCACTTAGCTTTGATCTAAGGGCTTTTGTTAATGTTTAGAGTTGCACCATACATTAAAGCCGCCTCTACAGTGAGTCGGAAATATCTCCGTCTAAGTTTGTCAAGTAAACCAGCTCGTCATATTATATCCATTTTATTACAAGAGACATTAACTATGGCTCTCAGCATCCGAGTGTAGGTTCCACTTAGCTTAGATCTAAGGGCTTTTGTTAATGTTGCAAGAGGTTGCACCATACATTAAAGCCGCCTCTACAGTGAGTTGGAAATATCTCCGTCTAAGTTTGTCAAGTAAACCAGCTGTTCATATTATATCCATTTTATTACAAGAGACATTAACTATGGCTCTCAGCATCGGAGTTTTAGGTTCCACTTAGCTTTGATCTAAGGGCTTTTGTTAATGTTTAAGAGGTTGCACCATACATTAAAGCCGCCTCTACAGTTGGAAATATCTCCGTCTAAGTTTGTCAAGTAAACCAGCTCGTCATATTATATCCATTTTATTACAAGAGACATGCTATGGCTCTCAGCATCCAAGTGTAGGTTCCACTTAGCTTAGATCTAAGGGCTTTTGTTAATGTTTAAGAGGTTGCACCATACATTAAAGCCGCCTCTACAGTGAGTTGGAAATATCTCCGTCTAAGTTTGTCAAGTAAACCAGCTGTTCATATTATATCCATTTTATTACAAGAGACATTAACTATGGCTCTCAGCATCCAGGTTTAGGTTCCACTTAGCTTTGATCTAAGGGCTTTTGTTAATGTTTAAGAGGTTGCACCATACATTAAAGCCGCCTCTACAGTGAGTCGGAAATATCTCCGTCTAAGTTTGTCAAGTAAACCAGCTCGTCATATTATATCCATTTTATTACAAGAGACATTAACTATGGCTCTCCGTAAGTCATAGGTTCCACTTAGCTTTGATCTAAGGGCTTTTGTTAATGTTCCCAGAGGTTGCACCATACATTAAAGCCGCCTCTACAGTGAGTCGAAAATGTCTCCGTCTAAGTTTGTCAAGTATGCTTCGTTATATTTATATCCATTTATTACAAGAGACATTAACTATGGCTCTCAGCATCGAAGTGTAAGGTTCCACTTAGCTTTGATCTAAGGGCTTTTGTTAATGTTTAAGAGGTAGCACCATACATTAAAGCCGCCTCTACAGTGAGTCGGAAATGTCTCCGTCTAAGTTTGTCAAGTAAACCAGTTCGTCATATTATATCCATTTTATTACAAAGAGACATTAACTATGGCTCTCAGCATCCAGTTTAGGTTCCACTTAGCGTCTAAGGGCTTTTGTTAATGTTCAAGAGGTGGCACCATACATTAAAGCCGCCACTACAGTGAGTCGGAAATAATCTCCGTCTAAGTTTGTCAAGTAAACCAGCTGTTCATATTATATCCATTTTATTACAAGAGACATTAACTATGGCTCTCAGCATCGAAGTGTAGGTTCCACTAGCTTTGATCCAGGGCTTTTGTTAATGTTTAGAGGTTGCACCATACATTAAAGCCGCCTCTCCAGTGAGTCGGAAATGTCTCCGTCTAAGTTTGTCAAGTAAACCAGCTCGTCATATTATATCCATTTTATTACAAGAGACATTAACTATGGCTCTCAGCATCCGAGTGTAGGTTCCACTTAGCTTAGATCTAAGGGCTTTTGTTAATGTTTAAGAGGTTGCACCATACATTAAAGCCGCCTCTACAGTGAGTCGGAAATGTCTCCGTCTAAGTTTGTCAAGTAAACCAGCTCGTCATATTATATCCATTTTATTACAAGAGACATTAACTATGGCTCTCAGCATCCGAGTGTAGGTTCCACTTAGCTTAGATCTAAGGGCTTTTGTTAATGTTTAAGAGGTTGCACCATACATTAAAGCCGCCACTACAGTGAGTCGGAAATATCTCCGTCTAAGTTTGTCAAGTAAACCAGCTCGTCATATTATATCCATTTATTACAAGAGACATTAACTATGGCTCTCAGCATCCGAGTGTAGGTTCGACTTAGCTTTGATCTAAGGGCTTTTGTTAATGTTTAAGAGGTTGCACCATACATTAAAGCCGCCTCTCCAGTGAGTCGAAAATATCTCCGTCTAAGTTTGTCAAGTAAACCAGCTCGTCATATTATATCCATTTTATTACAAGAGACATTAACTATGGCTCTCAGCATCCGAGTGTAGGTTCCACTTAGCTTAGATCTAAGGGCTTTAATGTTTAAGAGGTTGCACCATACATTAAAGCCGCCTCTACAGTGAGTTGGAAATATCTCCGTCTAAGTTTGTCAAGTAAACCAGCTGTTCATATTATATCCATTTTATTACAAGAGACATTAACTATGGCTCTCAGCATCAGGTTTAGGTTCCACTTAGCTTTGATCTAAGGGCCTTTGTTAATGTTTAAGAGGTTGCACCATACATTAAAGCCGCCACTACAGTGAGTCGGAAATATCTCCGTCTAAGTTTGTCAAGTAAACCAGCTCGTCATATTATATCCATTTTATTACAAGAGACATTAACTATGGCTCTCAGCATCGAGAAGTGTAGGTTCGACTTAGCTTTGATCTAAGTGCTTTTGTTAATGTTTAAGAGGTTGCACCATACATTAAAGCCGCCTCTCCAGTGAGTCGAAAATATCTCCGTCTAAGTTTGTCAAGTAAACCAGCTCGTCATATTATATCCATTTTATTACAAGAGACATTAACTATGGCTCTCAGCATCCGAGTGTAGGTTCCACTTAGCTTAGATCTAAGGGCTTTGTTAATGTTTAAGAGGTTGCACCATACATTAAAGCCGCCTCTACAGTGAGTCGGAAATATCTCCGTCTAAGTTTGTCAAGTAAACCAGCTGTTCATATTATATCCATTTTATTACAGAGACATTAACTATGGCTCTCAGCATCAGGTTAGGTTCCACTTAGCTTTGATCTAAGGGCTTTTGTTAATGTTTAAGAGGTTGCACCATACATTAAAGCCGCCTCTACAGTGAGTTGGAAATGTCTCCGTCTAAGTTTGTCAAGTAAACCAGCTCGTCATATTATATCCATTTTATTACAAGAGACATTAACTATGGCTCTCAGCATCCGAGTGTATTCGACTTAGCTTTGATCTAAGGCTTTTGTTAATGTTTAAGAGGTAGCACCATACATTAAAGCCGCCTCTACAGTGAGTCGGAAATATCTCCGTCTAAGTTTGTCAAGTAAACCAGCTCGTCATATTATATCCATTTTATTACAAGAGACATTAACTATGGCTCTCAGCATCCAGTGTAGGTTCCACTTAGCTTTGATCTAAGGGCTTTTGTTAATGTTTAAGAGGTTGCACCATACATTAAGCCGCCTCTACAGTGAGTCGGAAATATCTCCGTCTAAGTTTGTCAAGTAAACCAGCTCTTCATATTATATCCATTTTATTACAAGAGACATTAACTATGGCTCTCAGCATCTGATTTAGGTTCCACTTAGCTTTGATCTAAGGGCTTTTGTTAATGTTCAAGAGGTGGCACCATACACATTAAAGCCGCCACTACAGTGAGTCGGAAATATCTCCGTCTAAGTTTGTCAAGTAAACCAGCTGTTCATATTATATCCATTTTATTACAAGAGACATTAACTATGAGCTCTCAGCATCCGAGTGTAGGTTCCACTTAGCTTTGATCTAAGGGCTTTTGTTAATGTTTAAGAGGTTGCACCATACATTAAAGCCGCCTCTCCAGTGAGTCGGAAATGTCTCCGTCTAAGTTTGTCAAGTAAACCAGCTCGTCATATTATATCCATTTTATTACAAGAGACATTAACTATGGCTCTCAGCATCCGGAGATGTAGGTTCCACTTAGCTTTGATCTAAGGGCTTTTGTTAATGTTTAAGAGGTTGCACCATACATTAAAGCCGCCTCTACAGTGAGTCGGAAATATCTCCGTCTAAGTTTGTCAAGTAAACCAGCTGTTCATATTATATCCATTTTATTACAAGAGACATTAACTATGGCTCTCAGCATCGGAGTTTAGGTTCCACTTAGCTTTGATCCTAAGGGCTTTTGTTAATGTTTAAGAGGTTGCACCATACATTAAAGCCGCCTCTACAGTGAGTTGGAAATGTCTCCGTCTAAGTTTGTCAAGTAAACCAACTCGTCATATTATATCCATTTTATTACAAGAAACATTAACTATGGCTCTCAACATCCGAGTGTAGGTTCCACTTAGCTTTGATCTAAGGGCTTTTGTTAATGTTTAAGAGGTACACCATACATTAAAGCCGCCTCTACAGTGGTCGGAAATATATCTACGTCTAAGTTTGTCAAGTAAACCAGCTGTTCATATTATATCCATTTTATTACAAGAGACATTAACTATGGCTCTCAGCATCGAGTTTAGGTTCCACTTAGCTTTGATCTAGGAGCTTTTGTTAATGTTTAAGAGGTTGCACCATACATTAAAGCCGCCTCTACAGTGAGTTGGAAATGTCTCCGTCTAAGTTTGTCAAGTAAACCAGCTCGTCATATTATATCCATTTTATTACAAGAGACATTAACTATGGCTCTCAGCATCGGGTTTAGGTTCCACTTAGCTTTGATCTAAGGGCCTTTGTTAATGTTTAAGAGGTTGCACCATACATTAAAGCCGCCACTACAGTGAGTCGGAAATATCTCCGTCTAAGTTTGTCAAGTAAACCAGCTCGTCATATTATATCCATTTTATTACAAGAGACATTAACTATGGCTCTCAGCATCAGTGTAGGTTCCACTTAGCTTAGATCTAAGGGCTTTTGTTAATGTTTAAGAGGTTGCACCATACATTAAAGCCGCCTCTACAGTGAGTTGGAAATATCTCCGTCTAAGTTTGTCAAGTAAACCAGCTGTTCATATTATATCCATTTTATTACAAGAGACATTAACTATGGCTCTCAGCATCCAGGTTTAGGTTCCACTTAGCTTTGATCTAAGGGCCTTTGTTAATGTTTAAGAGGTTGCACCATACATTAAAGCCGCCACAACAGTGAGTTGGAAATATCTCCGTCTAAGTTTGTCAAGTAAACCAGCTCGTCATATTATATCCATTTTATTACAAGAGACATTAACTATGGCTCTCAGCATCCGAGTGTAGGTTCGACTTAGCTTTGATCTAAGGGCTTTTGTTAATGTTTAGAGGTTGCACCATACATTAAAGCCGCCTCTCCAGTGAGTCGAAAATATCTCCGTCTAAGTTTGTCAAGTAAACCAGCTGTTCACCATGCCATCCATTTTATTACAAGAGACATTAACTATGGCTCTCAGCATCAGGTTTAGGTTCCCTTAGCTTTGATCTGAGGCCTTTGTTAATGTTTAAGAGGTTGCACCATACATTAAGCCGCCACTACGATGAGTCGGAAATATCTCCGTCTAAGTTTGTCAAGTAAACCAGCTCGTCATATTATATCCATTTTATTACAAGAGACATTAACTATGGCTCTCAGCATCCGAGTGTAGGTTCCACTTAGCTTTGATCTAAGGGCCTTTGTTAATGTTTAAGAGGTTGCACCATACATTAAAGCCGCCTCTACAGTGAGTTGGAAATATCTCCGTCTAAGTTTGTCAAGTAAACCAGCTGTTCATATTATATCCATTTTATTACAAGAGACATTAACTATGGCTCTCAGCATCCGGGTTTAGGTTCCACTTAGCTTTGATCTAAGGGCCTTTGTTAATGTTTAAGAGGTTGCACCATACATTAAAGCCGCCACTACAGTGGTGGAAATATCTCCGTCTAAGTTTGTCAAGTAAACCAGCTCGTCATATTATATCCATTTTATTACAAGAGACATTAACTATGGCTCTCAGCATCCGAGTGTAGGTTCGACTTAGCTTTGATCTAAGGGCTTTTGTTAATGTTTAAGAGGTTGCACCATACATTAAAGCCGCCTCTCCAGTGAGTCGAAAATATCTCCGTCTAAATTTTGTCAAGTAAACCAGCTCGTCATATTATATCCATTTTATTACAAGAGACATTAACTATGGCTCTCAGCATCCGAGTGTAGGTTCCACTTAGCTTAGATCTAAGGGCTTTTGTTAATGTTTAAGAGGTTGCACCATACATTAAAGCCGCCTCTACAGTGAGTCGGAAATATCTCCGTCTAAGTTTGTCAAGTAAACCAGCTGTTCATATTATATCCATTTTATTACAAGAGACATTAACTATGGCTCTCAGCATCGGAGTTTAGGTTCCACTTAGCTTTGATCTAAGGGCTTTTGTTAATGTTTAAGAGGTTGCACCATACATTAAAGCCGCCTCTACAGTGAGTTGGAAATGTCTCCGTCTAAGTTTGTCAAGTAAACCAGCTCGTCATATTATATCCATTTTATTACAAGAGACATTAACTATGGCTCTCAGCATCCGGAGTTTAGGTTCCACTTAGCTTAGATCCAAGGGCTTTGTTAATGTTTAAGAGGTTGCACCATACATTAAAGCCGCCTCTTACAGTGAGTTGGAAATGTCTCCGTCTAAGTTTGTCAAGTAAACCAGCTCGTCATATTATATCCATTTTATTACAAGAGACATTAACTCGTACAGCTCTCAGCATCCGAGTGTAGGTTCCACTTAGTTTAGATCTAAGGCTTTTGTTAATGTTTAAGATGTTGCACCATACATTAAAGCCGCCTCTACAGTGAGTTGGAAATATCTCCGTCTAAGTTTGGTCAAGTAAACCAGCTCGTCATATTATATCCATTTTATTACAAGAGACATTAACTACGTGCCTCACATCCGGGTTTAGGTTCCACTTAGCTTTGATCAAGGGCTTTTGTTAATGTTTAAGAGGTTGCACCATACATTAAAGCCGTGCCCTTATGTGAGTTGGAAATGTCTCCGTCTAAGTTTGTCAAGTAAACCAGCTGTTCATATTATATCCATTTTATTACAAGAGACATTAACTATGGCTCTCAGCATCCGGGTTTAGGTTCCACTTAGCTTTGATCTAAGGGCTTTTGTTAATGTTTAAGAGGTTGCACCATACATTAAAGCCGCCTCTACAGTGAGTTGGAAATGTCTCCGTCTAAGTTTGTCAAGTAAACCAGCGCTCGTCATATTATATCCATTTTATTACAAGAGACATTAACTATGGCTCTCAGCATCCGGGTTTAGGTTCCACTTAGCTTTGATCTAAGGGCTTTTGTTAATGTTTAAGAGGTTGCACCATACATTAAAGCCGCCTCTACAGTGAGTTTGAAAAATGTCTCCGTCTAAGTTTGTCATAAACCAGCTCGTCATATTATATCCATTTTATTACAAGAGACATTAACTATGGCTCTCAGCATCCGGGTTTAGGTTCCACTTAGTTTGATCTAAGGGCTTTTGTTAATGTTTAAGAGGTTGCACCATACATTAAAGCCGCCTCTACAGTGAGTTGGAAATGTCTCCGTCTAAGTTTGTCAAGTAAACCAGCTCGTCATATTATATCCATTTTATTACAAGAGACATTAATCCAGGCTCTCGACATCCGAGTGTAGGTTCGACTTAGCTTTGATCTAAGGGCTTTTGTTAATGTTTAAGAGGTTGCACCATACATTAAAGCCGCCCTCCAGTGAGTCGAAACATTCCGTCTAAGTTTGTCAAGTAAACCAGCTCGTCATATTATATCCATTTTGTCATGCAAGAGACATTAACTATGGCTCTTGCAGTACATCCTGAGTGTAGGTTCCACTTAGCTTAGATCTAAGGGCTTTTGTTAATGCTTCTTAAGAGGTTGCACCATACATTAAAGCCGCCTCTCCAGTGAGTCGAAAATATCTCCGTCTAAGTTTGTCAAGTAAACCAGCTCGTCATATTATATCCATTTTATTACAAGAGACATTAACTATGGCTCTCAGCATCCGAGGGTAGGTTCCACTTAGCTTAGATCTAAGGGCTTTGTTAATGTTTAAGAGGTTGCACCATACATTAAAGCCGCCACTACAGTGAGTCGGAAATATCTCCGTTCAAGTTTGTCAAGTAAACCAGCTCGTCATATTATATCCATTTTATTACAAGAGACATTAACTATGGCTCTCAGCATCCGAGTGTAGGTTCGACTTAGCTTTGATCTAAGGGCTTTTGTTAATGTTTAGCAGGTTGCACTACATTAAAGCCGCCTTCCAGTGAGTCGAAAATATCTCCGTCTAAGTTTGTCAAGTAAACCAGCTGTTCCTCTGCTATATCCATTTTATTACAAGAGACATTAAATTATGGCTTCAGCATCCGGGTTTAGGTTCCACTTAGCTTTGATCTAAGGGCTTTGTTAATGTTTAAGAGGTTGCACCATACATTAAAGCCGCCTCTACAGTGAGTTGGAAATATCTCCGTCTAAGTTTGTCAAGCAAACCAGCTCGTCATATTATATCCATTTTATTACAAGAGACATTAACTATGGCTCTCAGCATCCGAGTGTAGGTTCCACTTAGCTTTTTGATCTAAGGGCTTTTGTTAGCGTTTAAGAGGTTGCACCATACATTAAAGCCGCCTCTACAGTGAGTTGAAATATCTCCGTCTAAGTTTGTCAAGTAAAACCAGCTGTTCATATTATAATTTTATTTTATTACAAGAGACATTAACTATGGCTCTCAGCATCCGGGTTTAGGTTCCACTTAGCTTTGATCTAAGGGCTTTTGTTAATGTTTAAGAGGTTGCACCATACATTAAAGCCGCCTCTTACAGGCGAGTCGGAAATATCTCCGTCTAAGTTTGTCAAGTAAACCAGCCTGTCATATTATATCCATTTTATTACAAGAGACATTAACTATGGCTCTCAGCATCCGAGTGTAGGTTCCACTTAGCTTAGATCTAAGGGCTTTTGTTAATGCTTAAGAGGTTGCACCATACATTAAAGCCGCCTCTACAGTGAGTTGAAATATCTTTGTTCAAGCCTGTCAAGTAAACCAGCTGTTCATATTTATATCCATTTGGCTACAAGAGACATTAACTATGGCTCTCAGCATCCGGTTTAGGTTCCACTTAGCTTTATCTAAGGGCTTTGTTAATGTTTAAGAGGTTGCACCATACATTAGTGCCGCCTCTACAGTGAGTCGGAAATATCTCCGTCTAAAGTTTGTCAAGTAAACCAGCTCGTCATATTATATCCATTTTATTACAAGAGACATTAACTATGGCTCTCAGCATCCGAGTGTAGGTTCCACTTAGCTTTGATCTAAGGGCTTTTGTTAATGTTTAAGAGGTTGCACTATACATTAAAGCCGCCTCTACAGTGAGTCGGAAATGTCTCCGTCTAAGTTTGTCAAGTAAACCAGCTGTTCATACTATATCCATTTTATTACAAGAGACATTAACTATGGCTCTCAGCATCCGAGTGTCGGTTCCACTTAGCTTTGATCTAAGGGCTTTTGTTAATGTTTAAGAGGTAGCACCATACATTAAAGCCGCCTCTACAGTGAGTCGGAAATGTCTCCGTCTAAGTTTGTCAAGTAAACCAGTTCGTCATATTATATCCATTTTATTACAAGAGACATTAACTATGGCTCTCAGCATCCGAGTTTAGGTTCCACTTAGCTTTGATCTAAGGGCTTTTGTTAATGTTCAAGAGGTGGCACCATACATTAAAGCCGCCACTACAGTGAGTCGGAAATATCTCCGTCTAAGTTTGTCAAGTAAACCAGCTGTTCATATTATATCCATTTTATTACAAGAGACATTAACTATGGCTCTCAGCATCCGAGTGTAGGTTCCACTTAGCTTTGATCTAAGGGCTTTTGTTAATGTTTAAGAGGTTGCACCATACATTAAAGCCGCCTCTCCAGTGAGTCGGAAATGTCTCCGTCTAAGTTTGTCAAGTAAACCAGCTCGTCATATTATATCCATTTTATTACAAGAGACATTAACTATGGCTCTCAGCATCCGAGTGTAGGTTCCACTTAGCTTAGATCTAAGGGCTTTTGTTAATGTTTAAGAGGTTGCACCATACATTAAAGCCGCCTCTACAGTGAGTCGGAAATGTCTCCGTCTAAGTTTGTCAAGTAAACCAGCTCGTCATATTATATCCATTTTATTACAAGAGACATTAACTATGGCTCTCAGCATCCGAGTGTAGGTTCCACTTAGCTTAGATCTAAGGGCTTTTGTTAATGTTTAAGAGGTTGCACCATACATTAAAGCCGCCACTACAGTGAGTCGGAAATATCTCCGTCTAAGTTTGTCAAGTAAACCAGCTCGTCATATTATATCCATTTTATTACAAGAGACATTAACTATGGCTCTCAGCATCCGAGTGTAGGTTCGACTTAGCTTTGATCTAAGGGCTTTTGTTAATGTTTAAGAGGTTGCACCATACATTAAAGCCGCCTCTCCAGTGAGTCGAATATATCTCCGTCTAAGTTTGTCAAGTAAACCAGCTCGTCATATTATATCCATTTTATTACAAGAGACATTAACTATGGCTCTCAGCATCAGTGTGGGTTCCACTTAGCTTAGATCTAAGGGCTTTTGTTAATGTTTAAGAGGTTGCACCATACATTAAAGCCGCCTCTACAGTGAGTTGGAAATATCTCCGTCTAAGTTTGTCAAGTAAACCAGCTGTTCATATTATATCCATTTTATTACAAGAGACATTAACTATGGCTCTCAGCATCCGGATTTTAGGTTCCATAGCTTTGATCTAAGGGCCTTTGTTAATGTTTAGAGGTTTGCACCATACATTAAAGCCGCCACTACAGTGAGTCGGAAATATCTCCGTCTAAGTTTGTCAAGTAAACCAGCTCGTCATATTATATCAGGTACGTACAAGAGACATTAACTATGGCTCTCAGCATCCGAGTGTAGGTTCGACTTAGCTTTGATCTAAGTGCTTTTGTTAATGTTTGGAAAGGTTGCACCATACATTAAAGCCGCCTCTCCCGGTGGTCGAAAATATCTCCGTCTAGTTTGTCAAGTAAACCAAGCTCGTCATATTATATCCATTTTATTACGAAGACATTAACTATGGCTCTCAGCATCCGAGTGTAGGTTCCACTTAGCTTAGATCTAAGGGCTTTTGTTAATGTTTAAGGATTTGCACCATACATTAAACCGCCTCTACAGTGATCCAAATATCTCCGTCTAAGTTTGTCAAGTAAACCAGCTGTTCATATTATATCCATTTTATTACAAGAGACATTAACTATGGCTCTCCAGCATCCGGGTTAGAGTTCCATAGCTTTGATCTAAAGACTTTTGTTAATGTTTAAGAGGTTGCACCATACATTAAAGCCGCCTCTACAGTGAGTTGAAATGTCTCCATTAAGTTTGTCAAGTAAACCAGCTCGTCATATTATATCCATTTTATTACAAGAGACATTAACTATGGCTCTCAGCATCCGGAAGTGTGAGTTCGACTTGACTTTGATCTAAGGGCTTTTGTTAATGTTTAGAGGTAGCACCATACATTAAAGCCGCCTCTACAGTGGTCGGAAATATATCTGCGTCTAAGTTGTCAAGTAAACCAGCTCGTCATATTATATATCCATTTTATTACGAGAGACATTAACTATGGCTCTCAGCATCCGAGTGTAGGTTCCACTTAGCTTTGATCTAAGGGCTTTTGTTAATGTTTAAGAGGTTGCACCATACATTAAAGCCGCCTCTACAGTGAGTCGGAAATATCTCCGTCTAAGTTTGTCAAGTAAACCAGCTCGTCATATTATATCCATTTTATTACAAGAGACATTAACTATGGCTCTCAGCATCGAGTTTAGAGTTCCACTTGGCTTTGATCTAAGGGCTTTTGTTAATGTTCAAGAGGTGGCACCATACATTAAAGCCGCCGCTACAGTGAGTCGGAAACATCTCCGTCTAAGTTTGTCAAGTAAACCAGCTGTTCATATTATATCCATTTTATTACAAGAGACATTAACTATGGCTCTCAGCATCCAAGTGTAGGTTCCACTTAGCTTTGATCTAAGGGGCTTTTGTTAATGGCGGGATTTACCATACATTAAGCCGCCTCTCCAGTGAACGGAAATGTCTCCGTCTAAGTTTGTCAAGTAAAACCAGCTCGTCATATTATATCCATTTTGTTACAGAGACATTAACTATGGCTCTCAGCATCCGAGTGTAGGTTCCACCCAGCTTAGATCTAAGGCTTTTGTTAATGTTTAAGAGGTTGCACCATACATTAAAGCCGCCTCTACGGTGAGTCGGAAATGTCTCCGTCTAGGATTTGTCAAGTAAACCAGCTCGTCATATTATATCCATTTTATTACAAGGGCGGTAACTATGGCTCTCAGCATCCGAGTGTAGGTTCCACTTAGCTTAGATCTAAGGGCTTTTGTTAATGTTTAAGAGGTTGCACCATACATTAAAGCCGCCACTACAGTGAGTCGGAAATATCTCCATCTAAGTTTGTCAAGTAAACCAGCTCGTCATATTATATCCATTTTAATACAAGAGACGGTAACATGGCTCTCAGCATCCGAGTGTAGGTTCGACTTGGCTTTGATCTAAGGAGCTTTTGTTAATGTTTAAGAGGTTGCACCATACATTAAAGCCGCCTCTCCAGTGAGTCGAAAATATCTCCTCTAAGTTTGTCAAGTAAACCAGCTCGTCATATTATATCCATTTTATTACAAAGACATTAACTATGGCTCTCAGCATCGAGTTTAGGTTTACTTAGCTTTGATCTAAGGGCTTTTGTTAATGTTTAGGGGATTTGCACCATACATTAAAGCCGCCTCTACAGTGAGTTGGAAATATCTCCGTCTAAGTTTGTCAAGTAAACCAGCTGTTCATATTATATCCATTTTATTACAAGAGACATTAACTATGGCTCTCAGCATCCAGGTTTTAGGTTCCACTTAGCTTTAGTCTAAGGGCTTTTGTTAATGTTTAGAGGGTTGCACCATACATTAAAAGCCACCTCTACAGTGAGTTGGAAATGTCTCCGTCTAAGTTTGTCAAGTAAACCAGCTCGTCATATTATATCCATTTTATTACAAGAGACATTAACTATGGCTCTCAGCATCCGAGTGTAGGTTCGACTTAGCTTTGATCTAGAGCTTTTGTTAATGTTTAAGAGGTTGCACCATACATTAAAGCCGCCTCTACAGTGGAGTCGGAAATATCTCCGTCTAAGTTTGTCAGTAAACCAGCTCGTCATATTATATGCATTTTATTACAAGAGACATTAACGCTATGGCTCTCAGCATCGAGAAGTGTAGGTTCCATAGCTTAGATCTAAGGAGCTTTTGTTAATGTTTAGAGGGTTGCACCATACGGTAAAGCCGCCTCTACAGTGAGTCGGAAATATCTCCGTCTAAGTTTGTCAAGTAAACCAGCTGTTCATATTATATCCATTTTATTACAAGAGACATTAACTATGGCTCTCAGCATCGAGTTTAGGTTCCACTTAGCTTTGATCTAAGGGCTTTTGTTAATGTTTAGGTTGCACCATACATTAAAGCCGCCTCTGATGAGTTGGAAATGTCTCCGTCTAAGTTTGTCAAGTAAACCAGCTCGTCATATTATATCCATTTTATTACAAGAGACATTATGTGGCTCTCAGCATCCAGGTTTAGGTTCCACTTAGCTTTGATCTAAGGGCTTTTGTTAATGTTTAAGAGGTTGCACCATACATTAAAGCCGCCTCTACAGTGAGTTGGAAATGTCTCCGTCTAAGTTTGTCAAGTAAACCAGCTCGTCATATTATAACTTCCATTTTATTACAAGAGACATTAACTATGGCTCTCAACGTCAGTGTAGGTTCCACTTAGCTTATATCTAAGGGCTTTTGTTAATGTTTAAGAGGTTGCACCATACATTAAAGCCGCCTCTACAGTGAGTTGGAAATATCTCCGTCTAAGTTTGTCAAGTAAACCAGCTGTTCATATTATATCCATTTTATTACAAGAGACATTAACTATGGCTCTCAGCATCCGGGTTTAGGTTCCACTTAGCTTTGATCTAAGGGCTTTTGTTAATGTTTAAGAGTTTGCACCATACATTAAAGCCGCCTCTACAGTGAGTTGGAAATATCTCCGTCTAAGTTTGTCAAGTAAACCAGCTGTTCATATTATATCCATTTTATTACAAGAGACATTAACTATGGCTCTCAGCATCCGGGTTTAGGTTCCACTTAGCTTTGATCTAAGGGCTTTTGTTAATGTTTAAGAGTTTGCACCATACATTAAAGCCGCCTCTACAGTGAGTTGGAAATATCTCCGTCTAAGTTTGTCAAGTAAACCAGCTGTTCATATTATATCCATTTTATTACAAGAGACATTAACTATGGCTCTCAGCATCCGGGTTTAGGTTCCACTTAGCTTTGATCTAAGGGCTTTTGTTAATGTTTAAGAGTTTGCACCATACATTAAAGCCGCCTCTACAGTGAGTTGGAAATATCTCCGTCTAAGTTTGTCAAGTAAACCAGCTGTTCATATTATATCCATTTTATTACAAGAGACATTAACTATGGCTCTCAGCATCCGGGTTTAGGTTCCACTTAGCTTTGATCTAAGGGCTTTTGTTAATGTTTAAGAGGTTGCACCATACATTAAAGCCGCCTCTACAGTGAGTTGGAAATGTCTCCGTCTAAGTTTGTCAAGTAAACCAGCTCGTCATATTATATCCATTTTATTACAAGAGACATTAACTATGGCTCTCAGCATCCGAGTGTAGGTTCCACTTAGCTTAGATCTAAGGGCTTTTGTTAATGTTTAAGAGGTTGCACCATACATTAAAGCCGCCTCTACAGTGAGTTGGAAATATCTCCGTCTAAGTTTGTCAAGTAAACCAGCTGTTCATATTATATCCATTTTATTACAAGAGACATTAACTATGGCTCTCAGCATCCGGGTTTAGGTTCCACTTAGCTTTGATCTAAGGGCTTTTGTTAATGTTTAAGAGGTTGCACCATACATTAAAGCCGCCTCTACAGTGAGTCAGAAATATCTCCGTCTAAGTTTGTCAAGTAAACCAGCTGTTCATATTATATCCATTTTATTACAAGAGACATTAACTATGGCTCTCAGCATCCGGGTTTAGGTTCCACTTAGCTTTGATCTAAGGGCTTTTGTTAATGTTTAAGAGGTTGCACCATACATTAAAGCCGCCTCTACAGTGAGTTGGAAATGTCTCCGTCTAAGTTTGTCAAGTAAACCAGCTCGTCATATTATATCCATTTTATTACAAGAGACATTATCTATGGCTCTCAGCATCCGGGTTTAGGTTCCACTTAGCTTTGATCTAAGGGCTTTTGTTAATGTTTAAGAGGTTGCACCATACATTAAAGCCGCCTCTACAGTGAGTTGGAAATGTCTCCGTCTAAGTTTGTCAAGTAAACCAGCTCGTCATATTATATCCATTTTATTACAAGTGACATTAACTATGGCTCTCAGCATCCGGGTTTAGGTTCCACTTAGCTTTGATCTAAGGGCTTTTGTTAATGTTTAAGAGTTTGCACCATACATTAAAGCCGCCTCTACAGTGAGTTGGAAATGTCTCCGTCTAAGTTTGTCAAGTAAACCAGCTCGTCATATTATATCCATTTTATTACAAGAGACATTAACTATGGCTCTCAGCATCCGAGTGTAGGTTCCACTTAGCTTAGATCTAAGGGCTTTTGTTAATGTTTAAGAGGTTGCACCATACATTAAAGCCGCCTCTACAGTGAGTTGGAAATGTCTCCGTCTAAGTTTGTCAAGTAAACCAGCTGGTCATATTATATCCATTTTATTACAAGAGACATTAACTATGGCTCTCAGCATCCGGGTTTAGGTTCCACTTAGCTTTGATCTAAGGGCTTTTGTTAATGTTTAAGAGGTTGCACCATACATTAAAGCCGCCTCTACAGTGAGTCGGAAATATCTCCGTCTAAGTTTGTCAAGTAAACCAGCTCGTCATATTATATCCATTTTATTACAAGAGACATTAACTATGGCTCTCAGCATCCGAGTGTAGGTTCGACTTAGCTTTGATCTAAGGGCTTTTGTTAATGTTTAAGAGGTTGCACCATACATTAAAGCCGCCTCTACAGTGAGTTGGAAATGTCTCCGTCTAAGTTTGTCAAGTAAACCAGCTCGTCATATTATATCCATTTTATTACAAGAGACATTAACTATGGCTCTCAGCATCCGAGTGTAGGTTCGACTTAGCTTTGATCTAAGGGCTTTTGTTAATGTTTAAGAGGTTGCACCATACATTAAAGCCGCCTCTACAGTGAGTTGGAAATGTCCCCCGTCTAAGTTTGTCAAGTAAACCAGCTCGTCATATTATATCCATTTTATTACAAGAGACATTAACTATGGCTCTCAACATCCGAGTGTCTAGGTTCGACTTAGCTTTGATCTAAGGGCTTTTGTTAATGTTTAAGAGGTTGCACCATACATTAAAGCCGCCACTACAGTGAGTCGGAAATATCTCCGTCTAAGTTTGTCAAGTAAACCAGCTCGTCATATTATATCCATTTTATTACAAGAGACATTAACTATGGCTCTCAGCATCCAGTGTGAGTTCGACTTGGCTTTGATATAAGGGCTTTTGTTAATGTTTAAGAGGTTGCACCATACATTAAAGCCGCCTCTCAGTGAGTCAAAGAAATATCTCCGTCTAAGTTTGTCAAGTAAACCAGCTCGTCATATTATATCCATTTTTATTACAAGAGACATTAACTATGGCTCTCAGCATCCAGTGTGGGTTCACTTGGCTTAGATCTAAGGGCTTTTGTTAATGTTTAAGAGGTTACCATACATTAAAGCCGCCTCTACAGTGAGTTGGAAATATCTCCGTCTAAGTTTGTCAAGTAAACCAGCTGTTCATATTATATCCATTTTATTACAAGAGACATTAACTATGGCTCTCAGCATCAGGTTTAGGTTCCACTTAGCTTTGATCTAAGGGCCTTTGTTAATATTTAGAGGATTTGCACCGTATTGGCTCCGCCACTACATTTGTACGAGTCGGAAATATCTCCGTCTAAGTTTGTCAAGTAAACCAGCTCGTCATATTATATCCATTTTATTACAGAGACATTAACTATGGCTCTCAGCATCCGAGTGTAGGTTCACTTGGCTTAGATCTAAGGGCTTTGTTAATGTTTAAGAGGTTGCACCATACATTAAAGCCGCCTCTACAGTGAGTCGGAAATATCTCCGTCTAAGTTTGTCAAGTAAACCAGCTGTTCATATTATATCCATTTTATTACAAGAGACATTAACTATGGCTCTCAGCATCCAGGTTTAGGTTCCATAGCTTTGATCTAAGGGCTTTTGTTAATGTTTAAGAGGTTGCACCATACATTAAAGCCGCCTCTACAGTGAGTTGGAAATGTCTCCGTCTAAGTTTGTCAAGTAAACCAGCTCGTCATATTATATCCATTTATTACAAGAGACATTAACTATGGCTCTCAGCATCCGAGTGTAGGTTCGACTTAGCTTTGATCTAAGGGCTTTTGTTAATGTTTAAAGAGGAGTTGCACCATACATTAAAGCCACCTCTTACAGTGAGTCGGAAATATCTCCGTCTAAGTTTGTCAGTAAACCAGCTCGTCATATTATATCCATTTTATTACAAGAGACATTGACTATGGCTCTCAGCATCCGAGTGTAGGTTCCACTTAAGCTTTGATCTAAGGGCTTTTGTTAATGTTTAAGAGGTAGCACCATACATTAAAGCCGCCTCTACAGTGAGTCGGAAATGTCTCCGTCTAAGTTTGTCAAGTAAACCAGTTCGTCATATTATATCCATTTTATTACAAGAGACATTAACTATGGCTCTCAGCATCCGAGTTTAGGTTCCACTTAGCTTTGATCTAAGGGCTTTTGTTAATGTTCAAGAGGTGGCACCATACATTAAAGCCGCCACTACAGTGAGTCGGAAATATCTCCGTCTAAGTTTGTCAAGTAAACCAGCTGTTCATATTATATCCATTTTATTACAAGAGACATTAACTATGGCTCTCAGCATCCGAGTGTAGGTTCCACTTAGCTTTGATCTAAGGGCTTTTGTTAATGTTTAAGAGGTTGCACCATACATTAAAGCCGCCTCTACAGTGAGTCGGAAATGTCTCCGTCTAAGTTTGTCAAGTAAACCAGCTCGTCATATTATATCCATTTTATTACAAGAGACATTAACTATGGCTCTCAGCATCCGAGTGTAGGTTCCACTTAGCTTAGATCTAAGGGCTTTTGTTAATGTTTAAGAGGTTGCACCATACATTAAAGCCGCCTCTACAGTGAGTCGGAAATGTCTCCGTCTAAGTTTGTCAAGTAAACCAGCTCGT
Source organism: Ascarosepion bandense (assembly GCA_037127315.1). NCBI lineage: Eukaryota > Metazoa > Mollusca > Cephalopoda > Sepiida > Sepiidae > Ascarosepion > Ascarosepion bandense. Next base: position 803,518 of record JBBBDQ010002104.1, read on the forward strand.
CATATTATATCCATTTTATTACAAGAGACATTAACTATGGCTCTCAGCATCCGAGTGTAGGTTCCACTTAGCTTAGATCTAAGGGCTTTTGTTAATGTTTAAGAGGTTGCTCCATACATTAAAGCCGCCACTACAGTGAGTCGGAAATATCTCCGTCTAAGTTTGTCAAGTAAACCAGCTCGTCATATTATATCCATTTTATTACAAGAGACATTAACTATGGCTCTCAGCATCCGAGTGTAGGTTCGACTTAGCTTTGATCTAAGGGCTTTTGTTAATGTTTAAGAGGTTGCACCATACATTAAAGCCGCCTCTCCAGTGAGTCGAAAATATCTCCGTCTAAGTTTGTCAAGTAAACCAGCTCGTCATATTATATCCATTTTATTACAAGAGACATTAACTATGGCTCTCAGCATCCTAGTGTAGGTTCCACTTATCTTAGATCTAAGGGCTTTTGTTAATGTTTAAGAGGTTGCACCATACATTAAAGCCGCCTCTACAGTGAGTTGGAAATATCTCCGTCTAAGTTTGTCAAGTAAACCAGCTGTTCATATTATATCCATTTTATTACAAGAGACATTAACTATGGCTCTCAGCATCCGGGTTTAGGTTCCACTTAGCTTTGATCTAAGGGCCTTTGTTAATGTTTAAGTGGTTGCACCATACATTAAAGCCGCCACTACCGTGAGTCGGAAATATCTCCGTCTAAGTTTGTCAAGTAAACCAGCTCGTCATATTATATCCATTTTATTACAAGAGACATTAACTATGGCTCTCAGCATCCGAGTGTAGGTTCGACTTAGCTTTGATCTAAGGGCTTTTGTTAATGTTTAAGAGGTTGCACCATACATTAAAGCCGCCACTACCGTGAGTCGGAAATATCTCCGTCTAAGTTTGTCAAGTAAACCAGCTCGTCATATTATATCCATTTTATTACAAGAGACATTAACTATGGCTCTCAGCATCCGGGTGTAGGTTCGACTTAGCTTTGATCTAAGGGCTTTTGTTAATGTTTAAGAGGTTGCACCATACATTAAAGCCGCCACTACCGTGAGTCGGAAATATCTCCGTCTAAGTTTGTCAAGTAAACCAGCTCGTCATATTATATCCATTTTATTACAAGCGACATTAACTATGGCTCTCAGCATCCGGGTTTAGGTTCCACTTAGCTTTGATCTAAGGGCTTTTTTTAATGTTTAAGAGGTTGCACCATACATTAAAGCCGCCACTACCGTGAGTCGGAAATATCTCCGTCTAAGTTTGTCAAGTAAACCAGCTCGTCATATTATATCCATTTTATTACAAGAGACATTAACTATGGCTCTCAGCATCCGAGTGTAGGTTCGACTTAGCTTTGATCTAAGGGCTTTTGTTAATGTTTAAGAGGTTGCACCATACATTAAAGCCGCCTCTACAGTGAGTCGGAAATATCTCCGTCTAAGTTTGTCAAGTAAACCAGCTCGTCATATTATATCCATTTTATTACAAGAGACATTAACTATGGCTCTCAGCATCCGAGTGTAGGTTCCACTTAGCTTTGATCTAAGGGCTTTTGTTAATGTTTAAGAGGTTGCACCATACATTAAAGCCGCCTCTACAGTGAGTCGGAAATATCTCCGTCTAAGTTTGTCAAGTAAACCAGCTCGTCATATTATATCCATTTTATTACAAGAGACATTAACTATGGCTCTCAGCATCCGAGTGTAGGTTCCACTTAGCTTTGATCTAAGGGCTTTTGTTAATGTTTAAGAGGTTGCACCATACATTAAAGCCGCCTCTACAGTGAGTTGGAAATATCTCCGTCTAAGTTTGTCAAGTAAACCAGTTCGTCATATTATATCCATTTTATTACAAGAGACATTAACTATGGCTCTCAGCATCCGAGTTTAGGTTCCACTTAGCTTTGATCTAAGGGCTTTTTTTAATGTTCAAGAGGTGGCACCATACATTAAAGCCGCCACTACAGTGAGTCGGAAATATCTCCGTCTAAGTTTGTCAAGTAAACCAGCTGTTCATATTATATCCATTTTATTACAAGAGACATTAACTATGGCTCTCAGCATCCGAGTTTAGGTTCCACTTAGCTTTGATCTAAGGGCTTTTGTTAATGTTTAAGAGGTTGCACCATACATTAAAGCCGCCTCTACAGTGAGTTGGAAATGTCTCCGTCTAAGTTTGTCAAGTAAACCAGCTGTTCATATTATATCCATTTTATTACAAGAGACATTAACTATGGCTCTCAGCATCCGAGTGTAAGTTCCACTTAGCTTTGATCTAAGGGCTTTTGTTAATGTTTAAGAGGTTGCACCATACATTAAAGCCGCCTCTACAGTGAGTCGGAAATGTCTCCGTCTAAGTTTGTCAAGTAAACCAGCTCGTCATATCATATCCATTTTATTACAAGAGACATTAACTATGGCTCTCAGCATCCGAGTGTAGGTTCCACGAAGCTTAGATCCAAGGGCTTTTGTTAATGTTCAAGAGGTGGCACCATACATTAAAGCCTCCTCTACAGCAAGACGAAAGTGTCTCTGTCTGAGTTTGTCAGGTAAATCAGATCTTCACATTGCAGGCAACCTAGACTTTCAGTCAGTCAGTCATTTAAGTGCCATACGTGAAACACGCTTGGGTGATCATGTCTTAAAAGAGACATGACTGACTGGGCATATGATTATTACGCATTAGGTTTTCATTGCTTTCTGTGGTAGACTGGTTGCCTTGGCTGGCACTAGTCTACCGCAGATTCAGTAAACATCATAATTTGTTTCCGAAAATATCTTACAATCTAAGAACATTTTCTGGCTTTAAATAACATGGGAAAGGTTGATTAAACATAAAAAACAAATCAAGCTATAAATTAATCAATGTTTTGGTAATTATCCGCATTGAAATTAAAGAAGGACTGGATATGTAAAATAAATCTTCTGCCTCATTCAGGATTTTTCATTCATTCATTTTCTTTTTCGTTCGCTGTTTTTTTTAATTCATTCTATTCTGACTTTCTTCGTTTCTGTCGTTTTCTATAGAACTTAATCTGTCCTGTTATTTAACCCATAACTGGAGGAGATAAACGGATTATTACCTCTCCCAATGTTATTTGCGCGTAAGTGAATGCAAGGAATACGAACTCGGCTCTCCGATTTGTCGGTCCGAGCCGATATCCACTGCTCCACAATGCACAGCCAACCTAGAATTTACTTTTCACATTGTTTTAATAGAATTTTATTTCGCTTTTTATGTATGTAAAAGATTCGATGAATTTTATTGATTCACCAGAGCCATTTAGGTTTGAGCCTTGGAACTTTGAAATTCCTACAGATTTCTTTCTTTCTCGATAATAATTTAGACTAGTCGAAAGCTCTGAACAAGCGTGAACACCGAATAGTTCCTTCGGACCATCAGCAACAATATAAGGAAATGTACATATCAACTGGATGCGCATTGGTGGGTGTAATGGGTACCGACTCAGAATGAGAAATTGGAAAGCTGAGTTCGAATTCAGGTCGAATTCGTTTCATTCACTTTGGGAAAGGTATTAATTCGTCTCTTCTCTCTCCAGCTATGGGTTGAATAGAACTGATTACGTTCTATATCCTTGGTTGGCAACCAGTCTACCGCAGAAAGCAATGGCAACCTACTGCGGGATAATCTTCTGCCCAGTCAGTCATGTCTCTTTCGAGACATACTCGCCCAAGTGTGTATCACGTATAACACTTAATTGACTAACTGAATATAATAATTGAAGACATGATTAAAACTTCTACTCGTCATAAAGTGGGGGTTCAGTTTTCGATTGTTATGAAGTAATAAACTAATCTCCTCTTAATTACTACTTAATAAAATAATAAATTTCTTCCCTCTTTAGCTATGAGTCAAATAATAAGACAGATTGGTTTCTATACACTTGGTTGGCAACCAGTCTACCGCAGAAAGCAATTGTAACCTCCTGCGGGATAATCTTCTGCCCAGTCAGTCATGTCTTTTTCCTGACATGATCGCCCAAGCGTGTATCACGTATGACTTAATTGACTGACTGAATATAATAGTTGGAGACATGTTTAAGGCTTTTACTGGTCATAAAGTGGGGGATCGGTTTTCAATTGTTATAAAAAGATAAATTGATACCCCTTTAATTGCTACTTAATAAAATAATACTTTTCTTCCCCCTCTAGCTATGAGTAAAATAATAGGACAGATTGGGTTCTATAGCCTTGGCTGGCAACCATTCTACCGCAGAAAGCAATGACAACCTACTGTGGGATAACCTTCTGCCCAGTCAGTCATGTCTCTTTCGAGACATGATCGCCCATGCGTGTATCACGTATGGCTCCTAACTGACTGAATTCTCATAAACTGGTTGTTGTTCCAATTTGTGAAAGGGAAAGGTATTAATTTGCCTCTTCACTCTCCAGCTATGTGTTGAATAGGACTGATTATGTTCTATATCCTTGGTTGACAACCGGTCTACCGCAGAAGGTAATGGCAACCTACTGCGGCAAAATCTTCCTCTTACTCAGTCATGTCTCGTGCAGCAATTAAGTGACTGATATAGAAACCAAAAATACATAACACATCTTGAACTGGGAATCGAACTTGGCTCTTTGATTTCTCATTGGGATTTTGAACAGCAGAAACGTCGTAAATTAGGCAACCAAGATAAGGATAACTGTCTAAACATTGTAAACAGTTTTAATAATTATAATACCTCATACCTCCTGGGTATTACGGTAAATTGCATCCGGCAGCAAGTCCTCTGATTGGGAGGTTGTGAGGAGCAGGGAACCACCTCTTAATTGCTGTTGTTTCTAGAACTACCCTGACCCGGAGTGGTAGCACCTGTTAGGGTCCCAGCTATGGGCAAATAGTTAACCCCTAAACTGGGGTCAAAACACTATGAAAGTATAAAAGTAGACTTTTACTGAAATATATACACTACCGGCCACAATTAATTGGACACCCTAGTTTTTTTTAAAAAGAAATGATGTATTTCATACTATTTTTAGTATTTATTGCCAAATGAAAATTGAATGGCTCTTTTGTTATTATTACTTTGCAAAAATTTTACAAGGCAAGGAAGCAAAGATGAACTCGTCCGGATCACCCTAAATTTTTTTCATTCTTTCATTGATGAAACTGCAATATAGGTAATTATTAAATATTTATAAATTCATTTGATGCACATGTTATTGAGCAATATTAACAAAAGAACCGTTCTATTTTCATTTACAATTATTCGCTTGGCAATCAATATTAAAAAATCGTATGAAATACACCATTTTTTAAAACACTGGGGTGACCTAATAATTATGGCCAGTAGTGTACATAAAAATAGACTTTTATAGAAAAATATCCATTTCTGAAGGAAAAATATTACCAACAATATTTTTTTAAAGGAAAAATTACCGTAATACATTTGTGAAGAAAAAATATTGCTATTGTACATTTTTAAGGGAAAAAATTATTATCAGCAATACATTTTTAAAGGAAAAAATTATTATCAGCAATACATTTTTAAAGGAAAAAATTATTATCAGCAATATATTTTTAAGGGAAAAAATTATTATCAGCAATATATTTTTCAAGGAAAAAATTATTATCAGCAATACATTTTTAAAGGAAAAAATTATTATCAGCAATACATTTTTAAAGGAAAAAATTATTATCAGCAATACATTTTTAAAGGAAAAAATTATTATCAGCAATATATTTTTAAGGGAAAAAATTATTATCAGCAATATATTTTTAAGGGAAAAAATTATTATCAGCAATACATTTTTAAAGGAAAAAATTATTATCAGCAATATATTTTTAAGGGAAAAAATTATTATCAGCAATACATTTTTAAAGGAAAAAATTATTATCAGCAATATATTTTTAAGGGAAAAATTATTATCAGCAATACATTTTTAAAGGAAAAAATTATTATCAGCAATACATTTTTAAAGGAAAAAATTATTATCAGCAATACATTTTTAAAGGAAAAAATTATTATCAGCAATATATTTTTAAGGGAAAAAATTATTATCAGCAATATATTTTTAAGGGAAAAAATTATTATCAGCAATACATTTTTAAAGGAAAAAATTATTATCAGCAATACATTTTTAAAGGAAAAAATTATTATCAGCAATACATTTTTAAAGGAAAAAATTATTATCAGCAATACATTTTTAACGGAAAAAATTATTATCAGCAATACATTTTTAAAGGAAAAAATTATTATCAGCAATATATTTTTAAAGGAAAAAATTATTATCAGCAATACATTTTTAAGGGAAAAAATTATTATCAGCAATACATTTTTAAAGGAAAAAATTATTATCAGTAATACATTTTTGAATACAGAACTAGAAGATATCTTCAGTTTTCTAAAATAAAAAAATTCAAAAAATTTTTCATCAAAATCTGACTGAATCAAACTTCTCAGTATAACCGAACATTAAAATATATACCTTAAAACCCCACCTTATTGGCATTAAATAACCCACAGAGGTGTTGATATGCCGTTAAATAAAACTAAAAAAAAAAATCTACATCGTCTCTCTCTCCCGTTCTCTTCTTTAATATCTCTCTTACCCCTACCTCTCCTTCTTCGTCTCTGTCTCTCTTCTCTTCTCTGTCTCAGTTCTTTACTCTCTTTACCGTCACTTTCTTATTATTACCAGAAATAAATTTATTAATACAGAACTAGAAAACATCTTCAGTTTTCTAAAATAAAAATTTAAAACATTTCATAAAAGTATGACTAAATCAACCTTCTCACTATAACCGAACATTAAAAAAAAACTTAAAACCCCACTTTTTTGGCATTAAATAACCCACAGAGGTGTTGATATGCCGTTAAACAAAAGAATCTAACTGAAAATCAAATTCATCACAAAAATAAAAACTGATAGAATATTCTAGTCCACTAACTGTTATCGCTGTTTCTTCTTCAACTCACTGACTGGTGTTCCCTTCCAAATCTTCGATTTTTGCTAATGTGAAAATTTATCATTATGATTATATCATTATAAAACGTGCCATCAGTTTTCATGATTATTGCTTCAAACTTTTGTTCTCATCTTGGTTAATATAGGTGTTATAATAGACACAACGTTTCGACCAAGTACCCTCTGGTCATCATCAGGTGTCCATAGTTTGGCTGATGTGGAATATCTCGTTGACTATTGCGAAATATCCTGTGAAATCAATTATTGTTCTTTCGTGTTGGAATTTGGTATTCTCACTACCAAGTCAAAGGATTGAACTCATGACCTCCAGATGATACTAACATATGTATAACCAACTATTATGACACCTACATCAACCAAGATAAGAACAAAAGTTCAAAATAATTCGAAGATTATTGAAAATGACTCATCTCAGAAATAAATACAAATGATTATGTTTTGTGGAGTTATTTTCGCAGTGGAGGCTAGGATTTGTGCTAAAGTCGGTCCTAATAGGTTCGACGTACAAAACGTTAGGAACTTGATATAGTATGTATTACGCAGTGTAATCTTGCCAGGTCGCTGACTACTCTCGTATTCGACTAACTGTCTACTACAATCGTCCAATATCGACTGACCCTCGTTCCTCTTACTACTTCTGCTTAAATTAGGTGGGAGAGTTTATTCACTATAAAATAGGTGTGTTTCACCATAATATTATTTCTGTTGGAATTGTAAAAGACATTATTTTTTTGTTATTTAATGTAGATCTTTGTAGTGCCAGTTAATAGGGTCTGATGAAGACCTGAAAGATTAATTCACTTGAAACGATTTTTTCATCACTGAAGCTAATGTCTCCGAGATGTAAAACAAAGAAAAAAAAATTAAGCTTTACGATTTATTTCTTAAATTGATGACAGTAAATATTTCAGACAAATGGCACAGCTCAGTAACCTTGTTGAGTCCTGGGACGGACGATAAACTACATCCGGCAGCAAGGCTACTGATCGGGGATGATAGCACTTGATAGGTAAATATGAGTAAATAATGAACCCCCAAAGAAAAATCTTTTTTTTTTATTGTAAAAAAATACCAGTAATATATTTTTATTAAAAAATATTCAACAATATATTTTTATTTAAAAAAAAATGAACAACAATACATTTTTGTAGCAAAATGACTATCAATACAACACTAAAAAAGTATTAAAATTTTCGGGAGTCACAAATGGAAAAATTCAGAAAATTCTCGAAATGTTCCTAGGTTATGTTGTAAGGAACCTCATCAGCTCTGAGTGAGGGTTCACAGCTCAGCTCAGCTACCTAGCTTTTGTTAACACCATTTTTTTTATTCTTAGCGATTGTCCTAACAACAAATTTATTCATGGATTATTTACCAGGTGTTTCGTGCTCAGTAAAGATATTATTCAAAGTTTGAGAATGTCTGAAAGCAAAATACTGCACCTCCTCGAGTTAACTCTCACAACAGACCTAAAGTAAAATGACTATATAAAATCCAGAGAAAAATCCTCTGCTAAGAAAGTCGGTTCTCTATGTAGGGCCAGGAAGTTTTTCCCGTCTGAAACCATACTGCACAAATACAAATCTACCATCCGGCCATGCATTGAATACTGCTGCCATATCTGGTCTGGTGCTCCTGCTATCCACCTCGGTGTCCTCGACCAAATCCAACGGAGAATCTGTAATGGGATCGATCCCGATTTGGCAGCTCAAATACAGTCATTTTCTCACCAGCACAATAGGGCTTCCCCGTGTCTCTTCTAAAAATACTGTCAAATAATTCTGCTCCGATGAACTTAGCTCACTGGTGCCCCCTGTATGTGAATTTACTCGAGCAACAAGATTAGCAACTGGGTCCCACTCTTTTACTGTGAAACCAATAAAATGTAAATGTAACTTCTACTCCATCAGCTTCTTTTCTCGCACTTCCCGCCTGTGGAATTCTCTTCCGTTTACCTGTTTCCCCGACAGCTACAATCCCCAAGAATTTAAATGTAAAGTCAAGAGTCATCTCTTATCTCCTTAACTTGCACCCTCTCTCTCATGCCCTTTTCTCCGTCCAATCCACTTTCATCAGTATTCTCATCCTTCTCTTATCCACTTCTGACACCCTCTTTAACCTGTCACTCTTTCTCATAACTTTCCACCTATGTAACTCGTTGCGCACCAGTGGCCGTAAACTGCCTTGCTTGGGGTGATATGATTATTATATATATATATATATATATATATATATATATATATATATATATAGTCATCCGCAGACAGATCTGCTTCGCTGTATCACAGCTCATCAGTACGGTTAGACTCCGATTGCTTTTAACTCAGGATTGAAACCCGACCTAATTGGCGTCAGTTGGCTATTCTACCTCTGGGCTATGGGCGCTCGGTAGAAGAAGGCAGACTTTTTAGCGCGTATATTATCATTATACACTCCCAATAACCAGATTGCTCTAATTCATTATTGAATGAGCGATATACTTTTTGTTTTGTTTTTGTACACGTAAAAAGTATAAAATATTATTTTTAGGTGAAATTTTAATTTCTCAACTTAAAAATCAGTGTAAGCGTTACATGCTTAGCATAATTACCTGTATCAATATGTACACAAAATTTATTTAATGTTATATAAAGTTACTTTCAGGGTATGTGTATAAAATGTGTTTTGAAATGTAAAGGGATAATGAGATTATGTTTGGGTTCCAGTCGCAAGCAGCCTCATTTTAAATAGGCAATATCCAAGTTAAATAACCTCTCTTTCAAAATCCGAAAAAATCTAAAAACCGAGGCGCATAATACTTGCATCGCACCCTTTTTTTTTTCTTTTTTTGTCCAAAACCATGAATTTGTTTGAAGAATGCTAATTTCTCTCGATCGACACAGATAAGTATACAAATTATTATTATTATATTTTATTATGTTTATGTGATGTTACGAAAAACTCAATGTCGGACTGTCGGCGACCAAAATCGTCAACTCCACTTCATAGTCTTGTGAGTGAAGCCGGATGTTAGCAACCCTGTAAGACCAACAAAAAGGGCAGAAAACCTCTTAAGTAGTTAAACGTCACCTAACTAGAGGCGGTATCTCGATAAATCACCGTGGAGAAGGCAACGTAAAAGGGTTTAAGTCCAAAAGAATTAACTCCTCGCCTGGTACGGACTGACATGAGTAAGGGGTTTCACCTGCCCGTCATTCAGCGCCAACGGCGTAAAAGGGACACAATTCCTCGCAGCTGATCATTTGCCCGGAATGGAACTATATGAACAACAGATATCATCGGACCGTTATCCTGCGACTGTTAGCACCAAACAAAACATCATTCTAGGGACATGGGATATCAGATTACAAAACAACCGTGAACGGCTGGAGAATAGCAAAGGGATGAACAGATGTGAATATCAACATTCTAGGAATATGCGAAACTAGGCGGCCAAACGACGGTGACTTCATTAGTGACATTCACAGCTTCATACACTTAAAAATAATGAAAAAGAAAACGTCAGCTTGATATTGGACTAAGAATTGAGGAATTGCGTTCTGGGATACTGCCAGTTATCCGAAAGAGTTCTGGTGGTCAAACTGAAAAGAAATCCCTTCAACATAGCTGTTATAGTAGTGTAGCTAACTCTAATAATTCCCGGGGAAAACAGCATAGCGTAATGCAAAACGCCACCAACTTAATGAAAATAAAGTTTTATATTCAAAATGTTGATATTATTATTAAGAGGAAAGATCAAATAATTTTTCAATCATTTTTTGAATTTTTTTAATCCTTTCTAACACGTACGAAAGTTTGGTTAGAATGCTTGTTTTGTTTACGTCGTCGTCTTCTACAAAGATTAACATTGATTTTTTTTGTGCTTTTTTTCTGTTGAAAACACATTAATTTGAAAATTCTTCTACAAATGAAATAATTGTCCGATTTTAATGAAATGTTCAGAACTTATTAACAAATGAATGCACTAACACCACAAAGCACTGAGGAGGACATAGAATCATTCTAACCCACACTGGACAACGCCAAGTCTTAGTGTAAAACGCAAAATTAGTATTATCATGAGAGACCTGGATGCCAAAGTAAGTAAGAAGAGGAAGGTGTAACATTTGGACTAAACAATCGCAATGACTGAGGATAAAAATGGGTCTAATGGTACACGGTGAATGAACAGGTAATAACCAACACCTGGTTTCAAGAACAACCAAGACGATTAAGGACATGGAGTAGCCCAGGAGGTGACACGAAAAACCAAATCGTCGACGAGCCGGTTTCAAATACCGTGTGATACTCTTTTTTACACTTTACAATAAGGCTCTTTGGAAAAGTATGAAAAACGTCTTTCCTCCTCTCAAACGATTGATAAAATAAGAGGACATACTATTATCCCTAACATTGGATAACCACAAATTTAAAAAAAAGCAAAAAACAAAAGAACATAATTATCTCAAAAAACACATATATATGCCAATAATTTATAAGATGACGTGTTGGCTTGTTTCTAATGATCGTCATTACTATTTTATCGGTGTGTAAAGAAACGTCGACGAGCCGGGTTCAAATACCGTGTGATACTCTTTTTTTCACTTTACAATGAGGCTCTTTGGAAAAGTATGAACACGTCTTTCCTACTCCCAAACAATGGATAAAATAACAGGACATACTCTTATCTATATCATAGGAATATGCAAAGCTAGGCAGACAAACAACGGAGATTTCGTCAGTGACACCCACGGCATCATAAAAGCAGGCAGTAAAAATAATGAAAAGGGAGTCGGCTGGATACTAGGTTGAGAAATTGCATTCTGGGATACTGCCAGTTATCCGAAAGAGTTCTCGAGGTCAAATTGAAAGGAAAGCCCTTCAAACATGATTTATTTAAGAATTTATTTAGAAGAGTCTCTTGTGACATGTCTCTGATTTGTTTTTAGGTACATTGCATTTATTTCCAATTTTCCTAGTTAAATTGTTCACCTGTATTGCATATGATAAAAATGGGTCTAATGGTACACGGTGAATGATCAGGTAATAACCAACACCTGGTTTCAAGAACAGCGAAGACGATTATGGACATAGATTAGCCCAGGAGGTGACACGAAAAACCACATAGTCGACGAGCCGGGTTCAAATACCGTGTGATTCTTTTTTTCACTTTACAATAAAGCTCTTTGGAAAAGTATGAACACGTCTTTCCTCCTCTCAAACGATTGATAAAATAACAGGACATACTATTATCCCTAACATTGGATAATCACAAGTCTTAAAAAAAGAAAGTAAAAAACAAAACAAAAGAATAGAATTATCACAAAAAACACTGAGGCGTCATGAACAAAAACCTCATCGCAGAAAAGATAAATTAGAAACATTGCAATTTTGATTAAATTGTTCAATTTTTTATTGTCTCTAAAAATATAACAGGGTGTAAGACAAGGATGTGTCTTCTCACCGGATTTGTTCAACCTGTAGAACTAAACAATTTGAGGGAGCTAGAAGTCCTCCCCGGATTCGTTATTGGGGAGCATAATCCGAACAATATATAATACGCAGTTTATTTATATTTTTTTTTTGTCACTCTCTTCATCTACCTTCTGTAGGAGTTCCTGTAGTTTACTTTACGTGTCTGCTATCAACATTGTATTTCATCTCCATACATTATGTTGTTCAGATTGTGGCCTCCAATGACGAAACCTGTCATAACTTCTAGGGTTCTCACAATAGTCTCGCCGTACAAGTTAAATAGATCCGGTGAAAAGACACACCCTTGTCTTACGCCCCTTTTTATCTTTGTATATCTGCTGAATTCGTTTCCTGTCCGGATGCAGGTGGTTGTTGCCAGTAGAGATTCTTGATTTTTCTAATGTCTTTCCCAAATAAGTCGAGGTTACGTAGCATTTCTATCAATTCTTTGTGGTGTCGAGGGCCTTCGCATAATTTATAAAACATTTGTATTGCATTTTTATTTTAGTTCTTATCGCTGTTGGAAGTCTTTAAGTGATGAGGTTTCTGCTATTTTTACAAAGTTCTTTGTGGTTCTGCAACGCCAGTCTATAAGATCTTATGAAGTGTTGGCTTGTTTCTAATGATCGTCATTACTATTTTATCGGTGTGTAAAGAAACGTCGACGAGCCGGGTTCAAATACCGTGTGATCCTCTTTTTTTCACTTTACAATAAGGCTCTTTGGAAAAGTATGAAAACGTCTTTCCTACTCCCAAACAATGGATAAAATAACAGGACATACTCTTATCTATATCATAGGAATATGCAAAGATAGGCGGACAAACAACGGAGATTTCGTCAGTGACACCCACGGCATCATATACGCAGGCAGTAAAAATAATGAAAAGAGAGTCAGCTTGATACTAGGTTGAGAAATTGCATTCTGGGATACTGCCAGTTATCCGAAAGAGTTCTCGAGGTCAAACTGAAAGGAAATCCCTTCAAACATGATTAATTTAAGAAATTATTTAGAAGAGTCTATTGTGACATCTCTGATTTGTTTTTAGGTACATTGTATTTATTCTCAATTTTCTTACTGTATATAATTAGGTTACAAAAATTGAATTTTAAATGAATACTACTTGCATTAACTTACGCAAAAATATCCTTGGGAAAGGTATTAATCAGTCTCTTCTTTCTCCAGCTATGGACTAAAAATGGCAAGAAAGATTGGGTTCTATAGCCTTGGTTGGCAACCAGTCTACCGTAGAAAGTAATGACAACCTACCGCAGCAAGATTCTGCCCAGTCAGTCAAGTCTCTTTCGAGACATGATCGCCCAAAGCGTGTCTCATGCATGGCATTTAAATGACGGACCTTATGAAAATTGAGATGCAGTAAAGTGGTGGGGGGGGAAGCGTATAAAAATTCGGGGTTTTCTGGCGAAGCGACGAGATAACGAGGTAGCTGAAGAGAGTGACAAGAAAGGACTACAAATAAACTGCAAAAAAAGTACAAGAAAACCGAATGCATAGTCATCATCTAAAAGGGCAGCCCAAAATGCGAGTTACAGGTGGGGGACACTAAAATCAAGCAGGTATAAAAATTTAACTGTCTGGGAAGTGTTCTAACAAAAGACGGAAAGTGCGACACTGAGATCCGAAGGCGAATTGGCATGACGAAAGAAGCATTCCAGAAGTTGAGTAAAGTATTAAGAAACAGGACAGTTTCGATAGAAACAAAGAAGAGAGTACTGGGTTGCTATGTGATGTCAATTACTCAATATAGCAGTGAATGTTAGACAATATCTTCGAAGATGAAGAAACACTAGAAGCAGCTGAAATGTGGTTCTACAGAAGGATGCTGTGGATATCATGGATCGAGCATGTGAGCAATCACGAAGTTTTGGTAAAGGATGGAAACGAAAAGGAAATTAATACTGAGCATCAGGAAGAGACAACTAAAGTTCCTGGGGCATGCAATGAGGAAGGAGGGCTTGGAGAACTTGTTACTAAAAGTCCAGATAGAGAGGAAAAGAGACAGAGGAAAGCAGCGGATAACATATTTGAAGGGACTGATCAGGTGGATGACTGAACGAGGGTTGCAAGGGGCAACATGAGAAAGCGTTCTAAGACCCACCAGGGATAGGGAGATGTGGAAAGCCATGATCGCCTACGTCCTGAAAGGACAAGGCACATAAAAGAAGAAGAAGAATTTAAAAATAAACACCTTTAGTGCTATCTAATGAGAAACGCCGAAAGAAAAATAGTCATTTTGAATTATTGTAGTCTCTGTAATTTTATATTAAATTCATGTTAGCCAAATCATCTCTGTTTGTGTTGCTCCGCTAATCCTGCCAGCAGATAATCCATGCTAATCTGAACATTGCTTGATTATTCGTTAATTAGCACTGTACCAAGACACCAGACGGACTCGCCAGTAAGATCAGATAGACTCAAACAGGGGACAATTACGGCATATTCCAAGGTTTGCGGTAAAATTACTTTGTAGCTCATCCAGCGTTACTGGTGTGATTGGGGATGAGTCAGTGGCTCTGTTGTTTTCTTTTTCTTTTCTTTTTCCTAGAAGTGTAGGTTAATGATTAGCAGGTTGGAACGAGAAATTGGCGAATGAGTTTCGAATTGCAATTGAGTTAGTATTTGTCTATATTTCTGAGATGAGGTAGTATTTACAGTATTTACATTACTCGGACTATTGTCCTCATCTTTGTTGCCATTTGTACGACCTTTAATAATAGATCATTCTATTTGTCTATATTTCTGAGATGAAGTAGTATTTACAGTATTTACATTATTCGGACTATTGTCCTCATCTTTGTTGCTATTTGTACGACGTTTAATAATAGATCATTCTATTTATCTATATTTCTGAGATAAGGTAGTATTTACAGTATTTACATTATTCGGACTATTGTCATCATCTTTGTTGCACTTTGTACGACGTTTAATAATAGATCATTCTATTTTTTCTATATTTCTGAGATAAGGTAATATTTACAGTATTTACATTCTTCGGACTATTGTCCTCATCTTTGTTGACATTTGTACGACGTTTAATAATAGATCATTCTATTTGTTTATATTTCTGAGATGAGGTAGTATTTACAGTATTTACATTATTCGGACTATTGTCCTCATCTTTGTTGCCATTTGTACGACGTTTAATAATAGACCATTCTTTTTGTCTATATTTCAGAGATGAGGTAGTATTTACAGTATTTACATTATTCGGACTATTGTCCTCATCTTTGTTGACATTTGTACGACGTTTAATAATAGATCATTCTATTTGTTTATATTTCTGAAATGAGGTAGTATTTACAGTATTTACATTATTCGGACTGTTCTCCGAGTTTTTGTTGCCATTTGTACGGCGTTTCGACCGTTGTACGCTCCGGCCTTCCTCAGGTGCTAGGAATTTCGAACCGAACCCTTTATTACAATCACTGGGGTATATCATCCCCATTCCTTGCATAAAGACTTGATTGGAAGTTACGAGTTATCACCCTCTTACCCTGCAAGTTACTTGCTCACCACTGCTGTAGCCTGGCATTGAACTCAAATCTCCAAGTGTCAAGTCAAAAACTAAACAACGTCTATATTTACTAGGCCATGTGTCCTTAAGATGAAATACTTCAGTTTTATATATGTTTAATTTTATACAAATGACTTTTTGGAAAGAAGGAATCCATCTCATGCTCACAGCTATGTGTTAAATAGTAGATAACACACTCGTCTTTCTAGCCGTGGTTGAAAAGGACATAATGTCGGACAGATTTGAACCAAAAATTGTTATTCGTTTCTGAAGAGTATATAGGGAACGTCTAATGGCTTCGGTGTCACACCAAAAGTTCTTTTTTTTTTTTACTGACTTAAAAAGATTTAACACATGAAGAATATTCTTGACCCCTTCTTAAACTTCAGATTAAGTCTTCTTCTTCTTCTTCTTCTTCTTCTTCTTCTTCTATGTGCCCTGTCCTTTCAGGACATAGGCGATCATGGCTTTCCACCCCTCTCTATCCCTGGTGGCTCTTAGCACGCTTTCTCCTATATATTGGCACTGTATGAAATTATTAGTCTTCACCGATGAAAACGCACTTAATTGCAAAATAACTCGAGTACAGGCAGACAGATCAAGGGCATTAGCAAAGATTTCAAAATACGAGGTCAGAATGCTATGGCTTATCTTCATAGATAACTAGCAACATAGCCCGGCGTTGCATGTGCAACTCAGGACATTTTAATAGTAGGACTCGGTTATATAAAAAAAATAATTATATAAAAATTTGTTATGTAAAAATTATTAAAAAATTCCTTTAAAAAAAATCTATTTTCTTTCGTTTTGCGTAAACGTGATTTGATGTTTTGTGTGACATTGTAAACAACATTGCGTTTGTTTTTGTTTCAAAATTACGGGGAAAAATATTTACATTTTTTGTTGACTAAATGAATTTAACATAAAAATAAAAATTATTTGTTTTGTTTTACTGAAATTAGAAATATAAAAACTATTACGCTCTCAGTTCAGAAATTTTCGAAGAATATTTAAAAAGGTAGACCTTTATTTTTAGAGGAAAAAAATTAAATATAAAGGCTCATTTTTTTTATAAAAAATATTTTCGTCGCGTTTGACACGTGTGATTTGATTTCTGTGACGTAATTCAGCAACCATCGTAGATGTTAGATGTTTTACGGAGCAAATGTAAACAATTGGCCAAAAAGTGCGAAAGGGAAAATTGCTGAACTTAAAACTCAAAGCATTCGACAAAATACGACACAAAGAATTGATGGAAATGCTAGGCAACCTCGACATTTTCGGCAAAGACATAAGAATAATCAAGAATCTCTACTGGCAGCAAACGGCCTGCATACGGACAGGTAACGACCTCAGGAGATACACAAAAATAGAAAAAGGCGTAAGACAAGGATGTGTCTTTTCACCGGATTTGTTCAACCTATACAGCGAGAATATTTTGAGGACCCTAGATGACACACCAGGATTTGTTATTGGAGGCCACAACCTGAACAACATAAGATACGCGGACGATACAGTACTGATTGCGGACACGGAAATGAAACTGCAAGATCTCATACAGAAAGTAGCAGTGGCGAGTGACAAGAAGGGACTACAAATAAACTTTAAGAAAACTGAGTGCATGGTCATCAGCAAAAGATACAACCCAAAATGCCAAATAGAGGTGGGGGATAACAGAATCAAACAAGTCCAAGAATTTAAGTACCTAGGAAGTGTTCTAACAGGAGATGGAAAGTGCGACATGGAGATCCGAAGGCGAATTGGCATGGCAAAGGACGCGTTCCAGAAGATGAGCAAAATACTAACACACAGGAAGATCTCAATAGAAACGAAGAAAAGAGTGCTAGACTGCTACGTGATGTCAGTTCTTCAATACGGCTGTGAATGCTGGACAATATCATCGAAAATGAGGACAAAACTGGAAGCGGCCGAAATGTGGTTCTACAGAAGGATGCTACGGATATCGTGGACTGAGCATACAAGCAACGACGAAGTGTTAGAAAGAATGTCAACAAAAAGGAAATTGATGCTGAGCATCAGGAAGAGACAACTGAAGTTCCTGGGACATGCAATGAGGAAGGAGAGCCTGGAGAACCTGATACTGACTGGACAGATAGAAGGAAGGAGAGACCGAGGAAGGCAGCGGATAACATATTTGCAGGGTCTGATCAGGTGGATGACGGAACGGGGGTTGCCAGGAGCAACAGGAGCAAACATATTAAGAGCCACAAGGGATAGGGAGACGTGGAGATCCATGATCGCCTACGTCCTGAAGGGACAGGGCACATAGAAGAAGAAGAAAACTCAAAAAGTATGTGTCGACCTTTCTTTCCTGTAGATATGTGTCCCTAGAAAGTTTGAATGGCATAGCTTAAAAAATGTAGGCGTGCATAGGGAACAGTCACACACAGACTCACAGATTGACTTTTATAGATATAGATAAACTCAAAAAGTATGTATTGACCTGGCTTCCCTGTAGATATGTGTCCCTAGAAAGTTTGAATGGCGTAGCTTAAAAAATGTAGGCGTGCATACCTTACAGTCACACACAGACTCACAGATTGCCTTTTATAGATATAGATAAAAATTGTTCAAAAATTCCATCAGAAAATCTTTTTCTTTTGCTCTGCGTAAACGTGATTTGATGTTTTGTGTGATATTGTAAACAACTTTGTGTTTGTTTTTGTTTCAAAATTATGGATGAACATATTTACATTTTTTGTTGACTAAATGAATTTAACATAAAAATAAAAATTATTTATTTTGTTTTACTGAAATTAGAAATATAAAAACTTTTACGCTCTCAGTTCAGAAATTTTCGAAGAATATTTAAAAATGTAGACATTTAATTTTAGAAGAAAAAAAGTTCAATATAAAGGCTCGTATTTTTTTTATAAAAAATATTTTAGTCACGTTTGACACGTGTGATTTGATTTCTGTGACGTAATTCAGCAACCATCGTAGATGTTAGATGTTATACGGAGTAAATGTAAACAATCTGTTCCATTGGCCAAAAAGTGCGGAAGGTAAAAATTGCTGAACTTAAACTCAAAAAGTATGGGTTGACCTGGCTTCCCTGTAGATATGTGTCCCTAGAAAGTTAGAAGTTAAGCGTAGCTTAAAAAATGTAGGCGTGCATAGGGAACAGTCACACACAGACTCACAGTTGCCTTTTATATATATAGTTTATTGCCAAATTGATCTCTTGAAATAATTCAAACTTCGTAAAACCCGAACGTGTTCGACCATTTCGTTTTCAAGCTGGAAATAATACATATATTGTTATCAAAAAAAGTTTTCGTACTGTCTAATGAAGAAGCTCTCTCGCCTCGTTGGAGTTTATTTTTTAGCAGGGGATTACGTATAATACAGAAAAGGCAGCATCAGTTGCTAGGGAGCAAATTCAATGAAAATCTTGCTTGTAATAAATTACCTTGAACGGCAGAAGTAACTACCGTAGATAAAAGTCAATAAAAGACACGGGTGGTTTGTAGATATATCCGGCTGTAAAAAATAAAAAATAAATACAAAAAAAATTTAAAAAAACAAGCGATAACCGGATTGAAAAGCAATGGTCCGCCGGTTGTGATTGAAAAATATATCCGGCCGTAGATAGCGTCAACAAAACGACAACCCGAAAAAGCAAAAATGCTTGGGAGTTTTAAAACTATATAAAGTCTGGAATTTTGGGTTAAATATAGGGAGACTGGCTAACGACTCCCGACAACTTCGTATGTGCGAACTCTCTCCAGCTACTTCCCTGTTCCACACAACCGTCATCGTCGAAGGCTAAAATATACGACTATATTTTTATCTATATGTGTTCCTCGCTGTTTTTCAGCGGAATATGCAATAGTTAAACATACAGGGTGTCCCAGAAGTCGTACACCATCCAGATTTTTATGAAAATACATATGAATATCAATTTTATTGATCATAATCATAACAGATGTTCAAATTATTCACCCTCTGCATTAACACATGCATCAACTCTCTTTCTGTGGTTTAAGAATATGATGTACTGATGATTTGTTAATCGTCTTCTCTTGTCTTATTTTCCTTACTGATTTCACGGGGCTTCTAGCAACATTTGCCAGAACCATATTGGACGATTCTTTATCAGTTGCACTCTTTTGTCGACCACATCTCTCACGGTCAGCAACTGAGTTTCTTTGAAGCGTTTGAGCTACTCTTACGTAGCCTCCTGCACGTCAGTGGCGTTACCGCCTTGCTCGGGGTGATATGATTTTTAAAAAAATTAATTTAAAGGACCTGATCAGGTGGATGACGGAATGAGGATTGCATGGTGCAATAGAAGAAAGCGTGCTAAGAGCCACCAGGGATAGGGAGATGTGGAAAGCCATGATCGCCTACGTCCTGAAAGGACAAGGCACATAAAAGAAGAAGAAGAATTTAAAAATAAACACCTTTAGTGCTATCTAATGAGAAACGCCGAAAGAAAAATAGTCATTTTGAATTATTGTAGTCTCTGTAATTTTATATCAAATTCATGTTAGCCAAATCATCTCTGTTTGTGTTGCTCCGCTAATCCTGCCAGCAGATAATCCATGCTAATCTGAACATTGCTTGATTATTCGTTAATTAGCACTGTACCAAGACACCAGACGGACTCACCAGTAAGATCAGATAGACTCAAACAGGGGACAATTACGGCATATTCCAAGGTTTGCGGTAAAATTACTTTGTAGCTCATCCAGCGTTACTTGTGTGATTGGGGATGAGTCAGTGGCTCTGTTGTTTTCTTTTTCTTTTCTTTTTCCTAGAAGTGTAGGTTAATGATTAGCAGGTTGGAACGAGAAATTGGCGAATGAGTTTCGAATTGCAATTGAGTTAGTATTTGTCTATATTTCTAGGATGAGGTAGTAATTACAGTATTTACATTAGTCGGACCATTGTCCTTATATTTGTTGCCATTTGTCGATGTTTAATATACATCATTCTATTTATCTATATTTCAGAGAGGAGGTAGTATTTACAGTATTTACATTATTCGGACTATTGTCCTCATCTTTGTTGCCATTTGTTTGACGTTTAATAACTGATCATTCTGTTTGTCTATATTTCTGAGATGAGGTATTATTTACATTATTTACATTATTCGGACTATTGTCCTCATGTTTGTTGCCATTTGTACAACGTTTAATAATAGATCATTCTATTTTTTCTATATTTCTGAGATAAGGTAGTATTTACAGTATTTACATTATTCCGACTATTGTTGCCATTTGTACGACGTTTAATAACATATCATTCTATTTGTCTATAATTCTGAGATGTTTCTTCATCAGTTGCACTCTTTTGTCGACCACATCTCTCACGGTCAGCAACTGAGTTTCTTTGAAAACGACAGACAGTGGTATGGCTCAATGATTTTTTTCTCCCTCGGGATGATTGAGGTTAAATTCTTGAATTACAGAGCAGTAAGTTGACCCATGTCTTCCAAACATAAAAAACAATTTTACTCGTACTGTTAGTTTTTCACCCATTGTAATGTGATCAATACCGACTTATAATATGATCGATACTGACTATAATGTGATCGATACCGACTTAGCAGCCAGGCTGCAATCACTCTCTTACCGGCGTGATGTGGCTTCCCTGTGTCTCTTCTATAAATACTTTCACGGCTTCTGCTCCGATGAACTTAGATCACTGGTGCCCCCTTTGTACGAATTTACACGAGATACTAGATTAGCAACTAGGTCCCACTCTTTTACAGTGAAACAGATAAAATGTAAACGCAATTTCTACTCTAACAGCTTCTTTTCTCGCACTTCCCGCCTGTGGAATTCCCTTCCATATACTTGCTTCCCCGACAGCTACAATCTCCAGGAATTTAAATGTAAGGTCAATAGACACCTCTTATCACTCTAACACGCATCCATTCTCTCAAACACTCTTCCCATCTACCCAACCCCCATCCTCGGTATCCTCATCTGTCTATCACCCTCCTTTCGACATTTCCTCTAACTAACCACTCCTTCTCATCACCTTCCCCTATGTCACCCCCTGCGCAATAGTGGCAGTGGAATACCTTGCTTGGTGTGAAATGATAGAAAAAAAATCAGATCAAAAGTGAAAAATAGAAAAAGTAAAATTTAGTCTGTGGTGCGCGATTTCTGAGACATTCTGCAGATACATCAGCCTGCAATAAGACGTAGTGCCTAAAGGGCGTTTCTTTCCATCAAAACCCGCTCTTTAACTACCTTCATCTCTCGAGAGATGTTTATTGTTTCAAAAGTGATGATATTCTTCCTTTTTTTGTTTTTAGGTGCGGGCTCATTTCACCCTAAGTAAGACAGAACCGCCACAGAAGTTACAGTGAAAAAAAAAAGAAAAAAAATAGGTACAGGTGTGAAAGAAAGGGTAAATGATGGGCGAGATTTGAAAAGATAGAAAAGGGCAATTGACATTGCATTTAAACTTTTGGAGATTGTGCTATCGGGGAAGTAAGTAGACAGAAGAGAGTTTGACAGGTAGGAAGTTCCAGAAAGGAAACTGTTAGAATAGAAGAGGAGTTACATTTAACTATTTCAACGGTAAAAGAGCGGGAACTAGTAGCACGCGTAAATTCATGTAGTCGGGGAAATAAGCTCGTCTGGGCTGTTGCCATGAGAATATTTGTAGAAAAGGCAGAAGGAAGCCACATCAAGTAGGTAAAAAAGTAACTTAAGTCAGGATGCGAAATCGAGATGCGAAGTCGGGATGGATTACCTTGCAGAACATTCTTGGGAATTTTTTTTTTTTTTTTTTTTTTGGAGAACCTCGATGTCAATAAGAACCATGTCAACCAAACATCGCAGCAGTAATTTAGTGTTAACTATCAGTCAGTCAGTTAATTGCCATACGTGATACACACTTTAGGTGATCATGTCTCGAAAGAAACATGACTGACTGGGCAGAAGATTATCCCGCAGTAGGTTGCCATTACTTTCTGCGGTAGACTGGCTG
Source organism: Ascarosepion bandense (assembly GCA_037127315.1). NCBI lineage: Eukaryota > Metazoa > Mollusca > Cephalopoda > Sepiida > Sepiidae > Ascarosepion > Ascarosepion bandense. Next base: position 826,431 of record JBBBDQ010002104.1, read on the forward strand.
CCAGCTAAGGCTATCGAACCTAATCTGTCCTGTTATTTGATTCATAGCTTGCGGGGGAGCAATGTATTATATTATTAAGTAGTAATTAGTGGGGGATCAGTTTATTACTTTATTAGAATAGAAAACTGATCCCCTACTTTATGACCAATAGAAGCCTTAATCATGTCTCGAACTGTTATATTCAGTCAGTCAGCTGAGTGCCATACGCGATACACGCTTTGGGCGATCATGTCTCGAAAGAGAATTGACTAACTAGGCAGAAGATTATCCCGCAGTAGGTTGCTATTGCTTTCTGCGGTAGACTGGTTGCCAGCCAAGGCTATAGAACCCAATCTGTCGTGTTATTTAACCCATAGCTGAAGGGAAGTGGCGGATTAATATCTTTCCCTAAGGGTATTTGAGCGTAAGTGAATGCAGGGAATTCTACTGGAATTCGAACTCGGTTCCCCGATTTGTCGTTCCGAGCCGATATCTACTGCACCACAACATATAACTATAGGATTCTAAAAATAGAAAAAAAAATAAGAGAGAATGAAAGCTTATTAAGCTTGTAAGACATTAAAGATTATACTTCATCAGAACTCTGGCGCTACAGAATCACAGATAAATTTACCGTCCTCTCTATTATAATAAAGACCGTTGTGTGTGTGTGTGTGTGTGTGTGTGTGTTGAAAGTAGTGCAAACAAATGGGTTAACAGTCCACTGTAGTAATCTACTTTTCGAAGAGTGTTTGGTACTTAGTAGAGCATTATATAGTCATATTTTTATTCTAAGTGATTATAATAAAAACAAAGTTGACTACAACTCAAGAGCCGTTGTGTTTTGGTGCCAGCTTATTGGCACTTCATCAGGAAGTGAAATATTTTTTTTCTGTTAGCAATAATTATATATAGAAATTGGAAAAACGGAATATTTGTTACCATATCCAGTTAATTAAGGTGGCAGGTGAAATTTATAGCTTTTGTCTCAATTAACCAATAGAAAACAATGATTAATAGGAGGAATTAGATTATTAGGGTAGAGGTTAGAGAATTGAGATGTCAAGGAAACCCAGACCCTTTGGTGTCAGTTTTGAAACTTTCAGATGTATACATTTGTATCTTAACATGTCTGCTATAATGACGCATGTATTCATGAAACAGTTACAGGATTTTTTATGCTGTTATAAACTTGTGAAATAGTTATAAAAATGTCATAGAGTTAAAATATAATGTATGCCAAACATGTGTAGTCGACCTAGGAGGTGATATATCAGTAAACCATGGGAGTATCATGGTTTACTGATTATCAGTAAAGATGGGAGAATCAATATATTTATGTGAGGGAGTAGATTGTAGATAATGGAATCTTGTTGTATTATAGTAGAGAATAAATTAACCCTACTTTAGAGTATAAACTAGCATCATAGCCCGGCGTTGCCCGTGCAACTCAGAACATTTTAGTAGTAGGAGAAAATGCCAATGAGAGGAGTAGATAGAAATCATTTATTGAAAGTTGGAAAGGAGAGCTGAGGCTGTTAGTAACCATTTTCAGCATTAAGAAGAAGGCATTGAATGCACGTTGCTGTCGTATAAAGTGTAGTTTTAGTGCCGGTCATAGTTTTGTCTCCTTCTAAGGTGGGTGGGGACTCTCTGATCTGGAAAAGAATAGAAAACATTTGCAGGAAGTGGAGGTATTAATAAATAAGATAGAAGTTTACCTGTTTTAAATGTAGAGGGCAAAACTTAACCCAGTTTAGCAATCTCAGAGCCACGGCAGGAACGCATTGCATAAGCAGTTTGGCCAGTAGAGTTTTGGTTACAATTGTGTATTCTGTTCCTTTCGACACCACTCCCCTATGCCTAACTGGCCTTGGCTCTAACACACAAAGTATCATTAAAAGGAGATTTCATGTTGTAAAGCACAGTTTTCGCGGTCATACGCCCTAACCGAGCTCTATTTTTAGGACACATGTGAAAAAGTCTACAAAAACTGAGCACACATAGTGTGAGTGCCTGTTGCTTTAATCAAAGATGGCTGCTAAATTATTTGGAACGCAAGTGATATAATGTATGCCAAACATATGTAGTCGACCTAGTAGGTAAGATATCAGTGAACTAAAGCAAATTAATTATCAGAAGATGGGAGAATCAATATATTTATGCGATGGGGTAGATTATAGATTATGGAATCTAGTTATATTATAGTTGAAAATAAATTAAATATACTTTAGTGCAGTGCTTCTCAAACTATCTGATGTGGCGGACCGGTATTTTTTATTTATTTATTTTTTTTTTTTTTTACAATATGTCAGGGACCGGCAAGCAAAGCAAGCCAATCCAGTTGAGTAAGAGGAGAGGGACCCCAGAATTTTTTTTTTTCCAAGTTTGAATTCCAGTTGAATCCATTGTATTCACTTACGCGCAAATACCCTTGGGAAAGGTATTAATCCGTCTCTTCCTTCCAGTTATGGGTTAAATAACAAGACAGATTGGGTTCTATAGCCTTGGTCGGCAACCAGTCTACCGCAGAAAGCAATGGCAACCTAGTGCGGGATAATCTTCTGCCCAGTCAGTCATGTCTCTTTCGAGACATGATCGCCCAAAGCACTTAACTGACTGAATGCGGAAGCAAGTGATATAATGTATGCCAAACATATGTAGTCGACCTAGTAGGTGATATATCAGTGAACTAAAGCAAATTAATTATCAGAAGATGGGAGAATCAATATATTAAGTAAAAATATTTCATTGCCTGATGAGGTGCCAATAAGCTGGTACCGAAAAACAACAGTTCTTGCATTGCAGTAAACTAGGTTTTCATTATAAACACTTAGAATAATAATAATAATAATAATAATATATATATATATATATATATATATATATATATATATATATATATACAGACAAAGAAATTATAACATGAATATGTTATAATATCACTACAAAAGTAGCTATAAGAAGTGTAGAAACAAAATAGCTACTTTTGTAGTGATATAACATATTCATGTTATAATTTTTGAATAAATATTACAAGATCTACTTTGTATTGAGCACTTAAGAATAGTGTTTCTTTGGATGTTATATATAAACAGTATTTACACATGCCATATATATATATATATATATATATATATATATATATATATATATATATGATACAGGATTTAAATAAATATGGGGACCTACCAGTCTCTGTCTGCAACATACTTGTTGAAAATCTAAATCTAAACTTATTTATAAATGGAACTCTGTGTGTGTGTGTGTCTGTGTGTGTGTGTGTGTCCGTTACCTATAGACTCTGAAACAGCTGAACCGATTTTCTTGAAAATTTACACAATTGTACTATAAGCGTCTGCAAGTGTTCTTAGCCGGGCTTTGTGTCGAGGTACCCCCGATAAATATCGAAAATTGACAATCGAAAAAATCGGGTTATAGAAGGAGTGGTCCGATTTTAATCAAATTTGATATACTCATAGACAAAGACATAAGAAACAATATTCAGAAGTTTCAAGGTTGCAGTTCTTACAATAGTGCAGTATATATATATATATATATATATATATATATATATATAAGGCAAGATGTTTGTGTGTGTGTCTGTTTACCTGCCTGTATGTTTGTTTGTTTTTTTTCATCCCTTTTATTTTAGTTTTTGCTTCGGGTTTGGCTCTAAGTAGGTATAATTGTAGTTCTTAGTCTCGGCCATGATACCATTTACTCAGAGGACTTATTTAGCCTTCAAAATTCAGTTTACCACGAAGAAAACTTATTTGATATCGATACCAGGAAATCAAAATTTGACTTACATCCATTCATTTTTCTTTCAGTCTACGGTTTCGATTTAACTGAAAACAACTACTGCTTTTAGTATTTCGTGCCAACGTCCAAAGAGTGTGAGCTCCCGAGCATTACACCCGAGCAACGCCGGCCTATACTGCTAATCTGAAAAAAGTTGAATTATATTTTGCGTTTGATATCTTTACTTTACTGTACAATGTACAACTTAATTAAAAGTACTGATCAAAGTATTCCAGAAAAAATCTTCCTTTGAAATTAATTTTTGTTTATAAATTTGAATATTTCAATTCTCTATTACAGGCCTTGAAACTTTATTTGTTTCATAGAAACATGTATTTTTTGGTAATTTCTTGCTCAGAACTTTAATGGTCTTTTATTTATTTATTTATTTATTTATTTATTTTTTTTTTTGTTTTTCATGGATGCCAAGTTGTTTTTAAGTTTGTTTAAGCCACCTTAAGGCTTTAAAACAGTTTGAGCTTTAAACAATCTTTAAATTTAAAGTTTAAAATAAAAGCTTTAATCAAAGTATTGATGTTTTAAGCATCACCCTAAAACGGAGTTCACTTTTTACATAAGAATTATATATCAACATGTGGGAGGGGGGACATCAGGATTCTAGAGGTGATTAGGTGGGACATGGCCAAAAATGGTTAGAAAACACTGTATTACAACCAGTTATTGAAATTTACTGCCAATTATGAAAGTTCTTACTGCATGTTACTGCTTATTATTTTATTTTTCGCAAGTAGTGAAGTATATATATATATTATCTGTATTATGATAAAAACCATTGTGTATTTATTTGTGTATATATATATATATATATATATATGTATATATATATATATATATCCTCTCGGTTATAATAAGGACCGTTGTGTATTTATTTGTATGGATTTTACCGTTATTTTTGGCGGCGGGGATACACTCGTATAACAGAAAGTACATCACTTGAAGACTTCCAACAGTAGCAGCAACTTAAATGGATTGCACGCATGATTTGATGAGAAATTTTTCACTTAATTTAAATTTTGACTTGTACATGACTGTATTTTAATTCTTACTTATATAACTGGCACCTGTTTTTTTTTTGTTTTTTTGTTTTTTTGGCTTTTCATCATGTCTCATTTAATTCTTTCTCTTTCCGTCTTCCTCCTTTTATTTTTTATTTCTCTAGTGCCTCTTTTATGATTCCCCATTCTGGTCTCTCATTTTCCCTACCTCCTTTACCTTGCACACAAAAGTTTATCAATATAAGGAAGCGAATTCTCCATCTCTCTTCAAAAATAGTACACCTTTTCTACTCCCCCAACTATGGGTTAAATAGTATGACTTGTATCGGAAAATTATCTAGTTACGTGCCTTACGTGATACACGAATTGAGAGATCATGTCTCTTTCGAACGAATAACAATAAGTGGCAGCCTGTTTTACAACCTCTATCTCAATGTTAGTAAATAATTTGTAATTTCATATCTTTCTGCGCATTTTTTAACCTTTATAACGTACGCAGTAGGCTGCGCACAAGATTAATCCCACCTTGACCTCTCGTCTGTATGACCTTCTTCCGGTTTCCCGCTTCCCTGCTGTAGACAAGCATAAAAAATTAAACTGCAACGCCAGTCGCCATCTTCTCATTCTTTTCTGCTCCCAGTATCCCACTTGCGTCTTTTTCTTTTTTCTTTTTTTCTTTTTATAATCATATCACCCCGAGCAAGACGGCAACGCCACTGATGTGCAGGGGGTTAGATAACATTAAAAATATTACATAGGAGGAGAGTAAAGAGAAAGTTACGGATGGGAATACAGGTGTGGTGACACTTGCAAACGTGGAGAGAAAGGAAAAGATAAACAGGGTGGTGTAGAAAGACTGATGCGCAGGGGGCTACATAAGAGTAAAAGATTAGATAGGAGGAGAGTAAAGAGAAAGATGGACCAGTTAAGGATGGGAATACAGGTGTGATGACAGTTGCAAAGGTGGAGAGAAAGGAAAAGATAAACAGGGTGGTGTAGAAAGACTGATGCGCAGGGGGCTACATAAGAGTAAAAGATTAGATAGGACGAGAGTAAAGAGAAAGATGAACCAATTAAGGATGGGAATACAGGTGTGATGACAGTTGCAAAGGTGGAGAGAAAGGAAAAGATAAACAGGGTGGTGTAGAAAGTCAACATGTTAAGAGGTGGGTATTGACATTGCATTTAATTTCCTGAAGGTCGTAGCCTTCAGGAAAGCAAGAAGATGGAAGCGAATTCCACTGGCGGGAAATGCAAGAAAATGCAAGCTGATAGAGTAGAATTGTTGTCTGCATTTGGTTGATCTAAATGTGAATGGGTGGGATCCAGTTGCCAGCCTGGTTGCACGAGTAAACTCATATGGCAAGGGGGTAACACCACTGATGTGCAGGGGGCTACATAAGAGAAAAAAGTTTAGATAGGAGAGTAAAGAGAAAGATGAACCAGTTAGAAAGAGCAAGATAAGGATGGGAATACAGGTGAAAGGTAGAGAGAAAGGGAAAGATATACAGGGAGATATAAAAAGAACTAGAGTCAAGTGGTTAAGAGATGAGTATTGACATTGCATTTAAATTCCTGGAGGTTGTAGTCGTCAGGAAAGCAAGAATATGGAAGCGAGTTCCATAGGTGGGAAAGCGTTTTTGTGGTATTACCGCTTTGCTTGGGGTGAAATGGAGAGATCGATTCTGACGAAATAACTTTAAAATCAATTATTTTTTTTGTGTGTGTGACAAATGAAGAAAGGACTAAGTGCCTATGACGAGATTCTTCTAACGAATATAATGGACAAAGCATTCGATGAAATCAGCAAGTTCTAGAAAATAATAGGAACTACAAAAACAAAAACTCTAGCTAACTATCAGAAAAGGGACTGTTAATATTGTGGGTATATATAAAGACAGCAGGCGGCTCGGAGAACGTAAAACCCACGGTACCGCTCGGAGGCAAGCACAGCAGGTGAAAGCTGCGAGTAACCTACTTGAGAAGTTTGGGAAAACTGTACGGCGAAAAAATAGCAGAAGAATAAAAAGTTCTTTTATAGAAGTAGTGGAGGACTATAGTTGTCCACGTTGTGAAGGAACGTTGCACAAAAAGAGAGACAAATTGCTTGTAAGGGGCTGTAGACAGCTATGGAAATCGTATTCCAGAAATAAAAATGGTGGTTATTGACACAGTAAATGGAATCAGTCAGTGAAGTGCCATACGTGATATATACATGACCAGATTTCCCCGCAGTATGTTACCACTATTTTTTCGCTAGACTGGTTACTAACCAAGGCTATAGAACCCAATCTGTCCTGCTATTTAATCCAAAGCAGGAGGGAGAATTGCCGAACTAATAGTAGCACGCTTAAATTCATGTAGATGCAGCACCTGAGGAAAATACTCGTCAGAGCTGTTGGCATGAAAATATTTGTAAAAAAGAAAGAAAGGAGCTCCACAACGTTACATATACTTCTTTGGGTTTTGTCTAGAATCACGAGATAACGCAAACGATATATCAATACGCGGACGAACGGTGAATTTATAAATGGGCAAAATGGATTCTGGTAAGAAAGGTTTTATGGCACGGCACAGTGAATCAACTTTCCTTGCAGTAGATGCAGCTATTGATTAGATATAGTTCCTTCTGTTCATATTATTGGAAAACGCGAACCCAAAAAGACGTAGGGTGTTGCTCTTCTGTCGTTTAGCATCAGCCATGCCGATAACAGAGAGGAGAATTCATCTGTGTTAATTGAATGTTTCATCGGCAAGCAAGGTCATAGTGCCGCTGAAACGCAGATAGTGGGGGATAGAGAGAGTGAAAATGAATAAAATGGCTGAGAATGATGATTGAGGAAAGGGCAAAAAAAAAGAACAGGGTTTAAGAAGACAGGATGTTGACTGACGTTGCATTTAAATTTTTGAAGACTGTAGTTACGAGAGAAGTAAAAAATTAGAAGTCAACAAAAGACAAGGGTGATTAACAGATATATCCCACCGTAAATGATATCAAGAAAATGCAACGAAAAAACAAGCGACGCAATGGACCGATGGTTATGATTGCCAAATATATTCGGTCGTAGATAACGTCAACAAAGAGACAACCCGGAAAAGAATAAATGCTTGGGAGCTGGGAATGCGAAAAGAGAAACTGTTGGTGTAGAATCGTTTTTTGTATCAAGTTAGTTCGACAGTAAATCGGTGATACCTCGTTACCAATCTAGTAGCACGTTTAAATTCATGTAGACAGAGCAGCATGGGAAAAATCTCATCCGAAGAGTTGCAATGAAAATATGTGTAGAAAAGACACAGGGATGCCACGTCAAGTCTGTGAGAAAGTGAATGAAGTCTAGATGCTTGATCAGTATTGATTACATTAGAGATTCTTCTTTGGTCTTTGTTAAGAATCTCGAGATGTATAGCAGGAGCAACAGACCAGATGTGGCAACAGTATTCACTACACGGACGGATAGTAGATTTATAGATATGTAGGACAGATTCCGACGAGGGAAAATTTCAGGCACGACACAGTGGACAAACATTCCTAGCAGGAAACGTAGCAACTGATTCAATATGGTCATTCGGTTTTATATCAGTGGAAAACGTGTGTCCACAAAGGTGTAAAGTGTGGGTCTCTTGGAGTTTAGCATCAACCATACTGATTACAAGAAGACAAGGTTCTCTCCCTGTCTCAGCATAGTTTTTGTGCTTATAAAAGAGAAATTAATGAATATAAAGTTTTAGTTCCCTCGATAAAGTCCTCTATCCGCTCACGAAGTCTTCAGTCATATGAAAGAAATCGCTTTATTGGCATTCGGTTTTATTACCTGTGGACAAACCTTTCAATGTGGCAGCCACTGTTTGCGTGAATCTTGTTTTACCGCCATTAAAGACGTTTTAGTCAGTCTCAGCGGGAATATACCGGCAACAGAAAGAACGCCAGTGGCGTATGTGAGAGTGCCTCGACCCCACAGTACAGGACACAGATCTGGGACAGCTGGCGAGAGCCGCCGATACCGGAAGTTGGTAGCAGTTCTTAATGGCCTATTGTCTGGCCTAACCGGTAACAAACGGAAGTGTGCCGCCTGCGAAGCGTCGATGACGCTGCGAAAAGAAGAAAAATAAAAAATAAAAAGAAATAAAGAAAAGCAAATATGAAAATGACATGCTGCCATATTGTAATCAGAATTGATAGATTATTGCGTTTTAAAACATAATAGCAGTATTAAAATCACCCAGTGATGTTCGGGCGATCATTGCATATCTGGCAACGGTGTTTCTTGTTTAAAACAGTGATATGTTATTTATGAAATACAGTTTTAATCGCTACGTTTGTTAAGCTTCATTATCCAATTCTTTCTGGGTGTTAGTTTTAAGCCAGTGATTCTCAAAGTGGACTGTATCAACTCCCACCCCTGAAAGATCCAGACGACGGGGAGAAAAAAAAAGATGGGCAGCCAAAAACTGGCAGTTGCGTACCTGAACCATAATATACTTTTTTACACACCCATTGTAGATGAAGTGTAGCTTGTTTTCATTTTACATGTTCTTTTTTTTTTTTTTTTTTATAAGCGTTTCACCCCGAGCAAGGCATGTCACTGCCACTACTACGCAGGGGGCTACATAGAGTGAAGAAATGATGATTAAATATATGAAATGTCAGAGGGTGGGTGATAAGCGGGTAAGGATACCGAGAATGAGGGTTGGGTAGATGAGAGTGTTCTGAGAATAATTGGGAGTTAGAGTGATAGGAGGTGTCTATTTACCCTACATTTAAACACCTGGAGATTGTAGTTGTCGGGAAAGCAGACTTGTGGAAGGGAGTTCCACAGGCGGGAAGAACACTAGCATCATAACCCGGCGTTGCCCGTGCAACTCAGAACATTTTTAATTAGATGATTAATGCAGTCTGTTGCGATTTCCGAGGGCTTATAGTCGCCGCCTCACTTTAAAACTCCTTTATATAATAAAAATAATTATGTAAAAATTGTTGTTTAAAAACTTGTTCAGAAATTCCATTAAAAAAAATTTATTTTTTTGTTTTGCGTAAACTTGAGTTGATGTTTTGTGTGACATTGTAAACAACATTGCCTTTGTTTTTGTTTCAAAATTACGGGGGGAAAATATTTACATTTTTTGTTGACCAAATGAATTTCAGAAATTTTCGAAAAATATTTAAAAATGTAGACATTTAATTTTAGAGGAAAAAGTTACATAAATGGCACACGAATTACAGACAGTTGATTTCCTGCATGAAATATTTAGCAAAGAAAAAGCTTTATTTTTTTTAATTTTATTTTCTGAAGTATGAAATATTACATCTGAAAAAAAAAGACTTAAATAATTAAATTAACCATTGGCACTTTTTTTTTTTTACATATTTTGTTTTTGTTTGAAAAAACGCTTTTTTTATATATATTTCTTTTGTTTTAAAATTATGGGGGAAAATATTCACAATTTTTTGTTGACCAAGTGAATATTTAAAACGTCGAAATAAAACTTAAATATAAAGGGTCATTATTTTAGTCGCGTTTGACACGTGTGATTTGATTTCTGTGACGTAATCTAGCAAACATCTTAGATCTTAAATGTTTTACGGAGCAAATGTAAAAAATCGGCTCCATTGACCAAAATGTGCGAAAGGGAAAATTGCTGAGCTACTAATAATATATTAGTGAAACTTTCAATAATGAAAAAAAAAAAAAAAAAACGTATTCCTGAAGATGAGAAATATTTACTACTTAAAAATTTATTCAATGTATTGGTTCAACCCTAATATGGATGTAAAAAATATTTTACTTTTTTCTTTTTTTTTTTAATCATATCACCCCAAGCAAGGCAGTCAACTGCCACTATAGCGCATGGGGCTACATAGAGCAATTGGGTATAGGAAATGTCAGAGGGATGATGATAGACGAGTTAGGAGGTACGTAGTGAGAGCATTGGAGGGAATGGGTGCGAGTTAGTGTATTAGGAGGTGTCTATTGACCTTACATTTAAACTCCTGGAGGTTGTAGCCGTCGGGGAAGCAATCATGCGGAAGGGAATTCCACAGGCGGGAAGTGCAAGAAAAGAAGCTATTGGAGTAGAAATTGCGGTTGCATTTAATCAGTTTCACTGAAAAGGGGTGGGACCTAGTTGCCAATCTAGTATCTCGTGCAAATTCACACCTAGGGGGCACCAGCGATTTAAGTTCATCCGGGCAGAAGCCGTGAAAGTACTAATAGAAGAGCCACAGGGAAGCCAAGTCACGCCGGTGAGAGAGTGACTGCAGGCGGTCAGCTAAGTCGGTATTGATTACATTACAGATTCTCCGCTGTATTTTGTCAAGAAGCACGAGGAGAATAGCAGGGGCACCCAACCAGATGTGGCAGCAGTATTCAATACACGGGCGGACGGTAGATTTTTAAAAATTGACTTCGAAAAAATTTATTGAAAATACAATTATTGATTCTTACCTAACTGTTAACTTACGCCCTGAAATATTAAAATATCTCCTTTCTTAAAAGAAATATTTCTTTCTAAAGATTCCATTCATGCACATATTTTTTTTAATAAGGAAAAAATTACCTCAAAACTTTTAAACGTTCATATAAATAAATTTAAAAATAAATAAAGTATTTGACTCATTCTTTTCAATTCAAACAGTACACATGGTGAAGCTTTAAACTGATTCAAGTTACAGTTTCGGTGATTTAAAAACGCAAGGATTTCGTCCCCAAAATGTTTACTATACTGACAACACGCAGTTCTTGATAATGACTTAAAATAGTAAAATTTAATTGAACAAAAGAATAAAGTCATGAACGTTAGACAAGTTAATCAGAATTTAAATCCCAGTCTACATCTCAATCGGGCTTACGGCCATATCACTTTGAATACACCGGGTCTCGCTCGATCACCGAAATTAAGTGTGACACGATAACTAGGCATATATGTATTTTATTATAATAGATTAAAATAGAAAATAGATTAGAATAGAAAATAGTTTAAAAACATATTTAACAAAAGTGAAAAAGAAGAGGAAAAAATAAATAAATAAACGCTTTTTCTTTTATGAGGAAAATTGTCCTCTGGTAAATATTTGACTCAGTGATAAAGTTCAGCAAGTAGGTTTTCGATGACCCGGTCAAAGGCTGTCCTTTACTATATAAAAAAAAAGATAACTGAAATTCCAGACTTACAGTCGCCGGTGTTTGTCACCGGTGGTCTAAAGCATTTCCGGATTTCCGGGTTTCCAGTCAATTTTAAATAAATTCATGTATTTTTTCCGAGTCAGTTAAGTTAAGACGAGAAAGTGAAAGGGAGTCAACCGGGTGCGAGCTTGAAGTAAGATTCTCCGTTCGTCTTGTTTCGTCCAGTTCGGATCTGTTGATCTCCATTAATTAGAGTTAGAGCTGTGTGTCACATTCGCCTGCCCCAACCGACAAGGCTAACTCTAAACGAATAAAGCATCCTTTTCAACTCATCCAAATTGTGGAAGTTCGTTCCTTATAGTCAATCTTGTACCCCCAGCTGTCCGGCCGACATTTTCAACAAACTCCCGGCAACATCACAGCGTGGAGAACGGCCGCCGGAGAAATTGTTCGGGCGGACCATTGGGGTGTTACATAAGCAACGTTGAGCCTGGTCAGTACTCAAATGGGTGACATCTTGGTAATACCAGGTGCTGTAAGCGTTTAGTGACGGATGTGTGTTGTGGTGCAGCGGATATCGGCTCGGAAAGAGAAATCGGTGAGCCGAGTTCGAATTCCAGTTGAATACCCTGCATTCACTTAAGCACTGGTATCCTTGAGAAAGGTATTAATCCGTCCCTTCCCTCTAATCATGGGTTAAATAACAGCGTAGTACTTGGGGACCCTGCCCTTAAAAACAAATCCTAATGAATCTTGGTACTCGAAAAGAAAAATTTATTATTAGACACAAAACTTATATAAAAAACAACAATTGTTGAAAGAAAAAGGTATTACCAGCAATAAATAAAATTTAGTTGGCAATAAATGACCCGTCGAAGTTGATATGCCATAAAGACAAACCAACCAACATCTCAATCGGAAAGAGGAAAAGTATAATAAAAAAATAAATAGATTTTGTTGGTTGAATTTAACAAAACCGGTTTGAACATGTAGGAGGTCGGTCTGGAAAGTAACGGGACTTATGTCACAAACAATTTATTTCAATTCCAAGTAGCAAACTATGTGGTTACCTCTTCAAAGCGAACTCTCCTCCATCTCAAGTCAAATGCACTTTCTTGACATTTCTTAATCTGAGGTTAAAAGATTAAATATGATCTAATTTGGTTAATCTTGAAAAACTTATTGAATACTGCTGCCACATCGGGTCGGCGGCCCCTGCTATTCTCCTCGTGCTTCTTGACAAAATAAAACAGAGAATCTCTAATGTGATCGATACCGACTTGGCAGACCGCCTACGGTCACTCTCTCACCGGTGTAACGTGGCTTCCCTGTGCCTCTTCGATAAATACTTTCACGGCTTCTGATCCGATGAACTTAGATCACTGGTGCCCCCTAGGTTCGAATTTGCACGAGATACTAGATTAGCAAGTACGTCCCACCCTTTTACAGTGAAATAGATAAAATGTAACAGCAATTTCTACTCCAACAGCTTCTTTTCCCGCACCTGCCGACTGTGGAATTCCCTTCCACATGTTTGCTTCCCCGACAGCTACAATCTCCAGAAGTTTAAATGTAAGGTCAATAGACACCTCCTAACACACTAACACGCATCCATTCTCTCAAACACTCTTCCCATCTGCCCAACCCTCAGCCTCGGTATCCTTACCCGTCTATCACCCTCCTTCTAACATTTCCTATATCTAACAACTCTTTTTCTTCACTTTCCCCAATATAACCCCCTGCGCAATAGTGGTAGTGGAATGCCTTGCTTGGGGGGAAATGATTTTAAAAAATGCCCCCAGCTCCGTAGTTACGGCCCTCTTGATGGCCTCAGCACCCTCAATACGTCGACTATTGATGTTCCCCTTGAACTTGGAGAAAAAGCAGAAAGTCACACAAAGCAAGATTAGGGAAATAGGGAGGTTTTTCACGTACGGCAATGATCTTCTCGGCAAAGAACTGCCGGATGCTCAGGGAATTGTGAGCAAGTACATTGTCGTGAAGCTGCCATGATTCATCTTTCCACAACTTTATCAAGTAAAGAAACATGCAATGGTTGCTGATAACTAAAACTCAGTTTGCAATTATATACTCCCAAAGCAGCATGTTAGATGATAACACAATCGACTTAATCGTCTTTCGGATTTAACTCACGCCTTCCTGTTACATTTCAGATAAACCTCGTGTATATATATATATATAATCTCACTTCTTCAGCAACAAAATTCATTTATTATGCAAATACACAACAAAATTCATTTACCGGAAGTTTATTATTTGCTATCCATACCAGGAAATCAAAATTTGACTTACATCCATTCATTTTTCTTTCAGTCAACGGTTTCGTTTTAACAGGAAACAACAATTGCTTTTTAGTCTTTCGTGCCAACGTCCAAAGAGTCTGAGCTCCAGGACCATGGATTAGTTTTCAAGATTTCATTACACCCGAGTAACGCCGGGCTATACTGCTAGCATATATATATTTTATAAATTATATTTTAGAACATGTACATAATTTATATATATATATATATATATATATATTTAATCATTTCACCCCGAGCAAGGCGGAAATGCCACTGATGTGCAGGGGGCTACATAAATGTAAAAAGATTAATTAGAAAAGAGTGAGGAGTACAAACTAGTTTGAAAGGAACAATAGAAAGCTGAGAAAGCAGGTGCGATGACAGATACATAGGTGGAGAGAAAGGGAAGGTTATACGGGGGTGGGGAGAGAGCTAGAGTCCAGTGATTAGTAGATGAGTATTGACTTTGCATTTAAATTTCTGGAGGTTGTAGCCGTCAGGAAAGCAAGAATACGGGAGCGAGTTCCACGGGCGGGAAGTGCGAGAGAAGAAGCTGCAGGAGTAGAATTGTCGTCTGCAACTGGCTAACCTGACTGTGAATTTGTGGGACCCAGTTGCCAGTCTGGTTGCACGAGTAAACACCTGTTGAGGAGGCATCAGTGACTTAAGTTCGTCTGAGCAGAAGCCATGATCCACTACAAATCGTACATTTGTTTCGACATTGAAACTTCAATGTCTCATCAGGCGGTGTGGATAGGAATGGAAAGCCTCTTTTCTTATATTTGGTGAGTTGTGTGTGGGATGTTGGTGGGGTTTAGTGATAAGGGAATAAGTCTCGTGGATTGACCGTTAGAATTTTTAAGAAAATGGTGTGGGTAGTTAGAATGGTTGATTAATGAGAGTCTTTGATTTCTAGACAGATTTAACATTAGCAGTTAGAATGTAAGTTTTTATTATCTTGCGACTAGACTATATCCTATACATACCGCTTGATGAGACATTGAAGTTTCAATGTCGAAACAAATGTACGATTTGTAGTGGATATATATAAAAAAAATTATGTACCTGTTCTAAAATATAATTTATAATAAATATTCACAGCTCTATATATTATATATCGAGCACTGTTTTAAATTAATATTTTGAACGTTGTAAAAATTATTTCTTCGTTCTGTATTCACTCGGATATATATATATATATATATTTATATATATATATAGTGTGATGGATAAATTGTCATCTAAATTACGTAAAAGTTTAAATAATACTGACACCTCATTTTCATAGATATATTTGCCAAAATACACAAAATGTATTGAAATAATAAAGAGAGAATTTATTCACTAAAAACACCATTGTCTTCAATCACGGCCTCTAAACGACTTCGTAAACCCCTGCAACTCTTTTGGGTGGTCTTCTTGTTTAAGTTAGAGAATGCTGGCATAGTCCTTGCTTTCAGGTCATTGGTGTTACAATGAATTTTGTTCGTCTCTTACTCAATTACGCTCCACAAATAATAATCATGAGGACTCTAGTCGGGACAGTTAGGTAGCCAGATTCAAGGACTGATGTTGTCGCATGAATAGTCTAATAGCCATAAATTAGTTCTTCTGCGTGTCTGGTATGGTGCAGGGTCCTGTTGCTAAAGATAGGGGCTTCCAGTAGCCATACTCTAGACTCAGGGCAGTACTATCTCGTAATGTAGACCATCGTGTTGAGTATGAGGTCCTCACCAACAAATTTGGGAGTTCTTTTCCTATCAGAACGAACAGAGTGAGTTTTCCGAGCTGCCGTGCCTTCGTAATCACTATCAGACTCACCTGACTCTTTACCGAAACGTCTTCGTTCTCCTCAAATTAACATCCAAACCCTCTTAAGTTTTCGTATTGGACCTTCCGGTGTGAATCACAGGCAGATCAGTATGCCGTTTCCAAATTTCTAGCAGAGTGAAATGTTTGTAAAAGAACAGTTTTTTATGCATGACCTTGAAATTACAGCATACAAAAACTTCCATTTTGGATAATTTTCACGTTTTAATAAAAGCTATCAATTTGTCAACCGTTATATTTGAAGCAGAACAAAAACTTACAGTCATTTTTAGCAACACAGTTTTGCGGTTATTTTTGTTACCATAACTCACACCCCTGAAGATGACCTCGGAAAGAAGCTGAAAGTAATTGG
Organism: Ascarosepion bandense; assembly: GCA_037127315.1. Classification (NCBI taxonomy): domain Eukaryota; kingdom Metazoa; phylum Mollusca; class Cephalopoda; order Sepiida; family Sepiidae; genus Ascarosepion; species Ascarosepion bandense. The sequence continues at coordinate 842,839 of JBBBDQ010002104.1, forward strand.
GTACCTTGAAAAATAAAAGATAATAACATCTGTCAACATTACAGCACATTTCTGACATCTTTCGATTGTAATACACGAAAGATTACCCGTGAGTATCAACGGAATCTATTAAAAACATAATCTATTAAAGACATAATGTTTGCAATTTATTTAATAATTTATTTAATACACACACACACACACACACACACACACACACACACACACACACACACACACACACATATATATATATATATATATATATATATATATAAAGTACTGTGCAAAAGTATTAGGTCAATAACCATTTTGTCTTTTATGAGGCATATTGACAGAAAATAAACAATTTAATTAAAGTAATTTTATTTGATCTACTTAACATATGCTTAAACAAGAACAAAAACTTGTTACAAAATAAATTTAATATTTAGTATAATAGCCTTTTGCTTTGATCACAGCCTTCATTTTGTCAGGCATTGACATCACAAGCTTCTTCAATGTATCTAATGGTATCTCCTGCCAAGCAGATTGTATTGGTTCCCAAATAAGAGAAAATGTCAGTTATATCCAAGAATAATAGAATAATGAGTAGTTTCAAAATAACTTGTTCCATAGAAAATTCGAAAAATTAAATATAACTTCTTTCTAATACATTTCTTTTTCTGGTTTTAAATAATGAATATTTATTAGCAACTGATTGACTTTTCACCCTGTATTTGAAATCCAGTGAGGTTTTTAGGAAAATCACCCCCTGTCCTAATACTTTTGCACACTACCGCTAGTGTGCAAAAGTGTTAAGACAAGGGTGATTTTAAACTTTATTTTGGTGCCTCATAAAGATAAAATAGTTCTTGTCCTAATACTTTGGCATAATACTGTATGAGATGATTTGTTTGAACATTATTTTTGATCGATACTCATATTTAAGTAGATATTCTGTTTTTAATTAAACAGTATTATGTATTTATATCTACTGGCCTGATTATTTACGATAAATTTTTATTACGAAAATATGCATCATTCGGCAGGATTCAAACCTGCGACCCCTATCCACATAGGGGGAAGCTACCATTTGAACTAGCAACGTCTTAGACCTCTCGATCACGAATGACCTCCGGTCTAAACGAGGTTTTAATCAAGTCTATATAACACAATTTTCGATTCATCGCAACAACCATATCTGCTCTGAAATGTATCGTAATGTCAACAAATGTAACCATGTTACGAAGATTAAAGAAACTTGGTTATAAACAACCACCAATTTGAAATGATTTATTTGAACATTATTTTTGATCGATACTCGTATTTAAGTAGATATTCTGTTTATAATCAAACAGTATTATATATTTATTTCTACCTGCCAGATTTTTCATCGTAATAACCATCTCTGCTTTGAAATGTATCGTAATATCAACAAATGTAACCATGTTACGGAAATTAACGAAGATTAACGAAACTTGGTTATAAACAACCGACAATTTGAAATGATTTGTTTGAACATTATTTTTGATCGATACTCATATTTAAGTAGATACTCTATTTTTTAATCAAACAGTATTATATATTTATTTCTACCTGCCTGATTATTCATCGGAATAACCATCTCTGCTCTGAAATGTATCGTAATGTCAACAAATGTAACCATGTTACGGAAATTAACGAAGATTAACGAAACTTGGTTATAAACAACCGACAATTTGAAATGATTTGTTTAAAAAATAATGTTCAAACAAATCATTTCAAATTGTCGGTTGTTTATAACCAGTTTCGTTAATCTTCGTTGCTTTCCGTAACATGTTCACAGTACTGTATCTATAATAAAGAACAACTAGGAAACGTTTATGAATCTAACATGTATTAATTTTCTTAAAGAATCATCGAAGAATAAGATATTGAGAAATAGATTAAATAAATTATGGTATCTTTTTTACTTTTGTGTTGTTTGAGTCGTATTGATTGATCATGTTTCACGTGCATTCGACTTGTTAAACCAACGTTAGAATGATTTGTGGCGTTCAAAATTACAGGAGAGAGGGCGTATTTATCTATTGTTTCAAGACGCGTAACATTAGAGGTGGTGTTAATAAATTTTATGTCAACGTTAGACAAATTTTTTTCACGATAGTGGAGTAAGTAGGTAGGTAGTATCATGTGTCTAATTTTCTTACCGCTGTCGGGGT